>PVKV010025275.1:0-29946 GCA_004027835.1 Alouatta palliata
AGATGGTGGACTGGGAGGGGGAGATGGTGGACTGGGAGGAGGCGGAGGTGAGCTGGGAGGAGATGGCCTGGGAGGAGGTGGAAGTGAATTGGAAGCTGGTGGGTGACAGGAAAGATACAGCAGAGCCAGTGAGGACTCAGGAAGGGCACTGGGATTAGAACCTTAACATTAGTGGTCATGGTACTGAAAGCAGTTCCACTCAGTGTGGGAGGAGATGTGCAGGTCATGAAATGGAGAGGGCAGGTGTGGCGTCTTCTTTTTTCACAACTTGAGATTGAAGAAAAGGTGAGAAAGGTAATTTGATTGCTAACTAAGACAACTGAGAAGACTTTTTGGGAGACTATAGACTTCTTGAGCAGTTTCCGTAACATGCCATACGTGAAAGTACCTTCCAAACAGCAGGGAGCCATATGGATGGAAGAGCTTTAGGTCCTGATTCTTAACAGCAGGATGCTGTAGTCAGTGATAGGACAGACCTGAGTGTCGCTGGCCAGCTGCAGGGGGCTCTCACCTCTCGGAACCTCCAGCGTTTCTTGGGCTCTCTCTAGAACTTCAGTAATGATGGCTTCTCCACCTTCATCACTGACAGGCCCCAGAAAATGCAGGCTTGAGGCTTGAATGACTAGGAGAGAAGAGTGTGAGGGAACACAGTGGAAGGAGCCTTCTCCCACCCCCCTCTTCCCGTGACACCGTCCCAGTACCAATGTGGCACTTGCTGAACTGTCTAGAGCTTTCAGAGGGAAAGCCCAGGGTGGTGAGGGGAGGGCTGTGAGGAGCCAGTGCATGCTTCGGAAGGAGAATCAAGTTCCCTGAAGAGGGTTCTCTTCTCGGAATCCCTGAAAGCTTGTGTGACAATACATTTAAGTGGGAGGCCACGGCAGCCTGTCAAATTCTAAGTGTGCTTCTGGCTCGCCCGAGGTGGTGGGTTGGGGAGTGGGGACGGGAGCATCAGGCCTGCCATCAGCAGCACAGAAATTCCAGGTATGTGTTTCTCTCTGTCAGTTCCTGAGAATCATAAATGAAGTAAACAGAGGCTCCGAGCCAGGAGCTCTCAGAGGGTGAGGATGCCAGCTACCCACCAGCACAGCCGCTGCAGCTTCAGCCCAGCAGAGCAGCCCACCTTGGCCTCTGCTCCACACAAGCTCAGCCTCGTGGTCACTAAGTGGTTAGCACTTATGTTTCACTGTCTCAGCCCCTTTGCAGGAGTATTGCCCACAGGTCATCATCACATTTGCCCCTCGAATATGGTGCAACCAGGGGGGGCGTCTGCAGCCAGAGGAGGGAGATGAACTAGGCGATGCTCACCTTCTGTCTCTCCCCTCCTATTTCTGGTGCTCCTTCCCACCAGTCTGTCAACACTGTCCCATCCCCACCCCAGCTCCCTTCAGTGTTCTTGGGGTGCTCAGTCCACTGTTCATAGACCTTTGCCTGTGCTGTTCTCTACCAGGAGTGCCTTCCCTCTCCTTGTTCACCCTTCAGGAGGCAGCTTGAGGAGCCAGGATTCATCCTGCAGAAGTTCACCCCTCACCCTGCCAGGGTAGGGCAGCCTTCCTGACCCCCTCATGGGCTCTCAGGGTATCTTCGTCCTGTCACAGTCGTAGTTTCCTGTTCTTTGGATGATTGTGTGACTGCCTTCTAAAGTAGACTGGAGGCTCATAGAGGCAAGAGCCATGTCTGCTTTTTTTTCTTTCTTTTTTTTTTTTTTTTTTTTCAGACAGTCTCACTCTGTTGACCAGGCTAGAGGGCAGTTGTGCGATCATGGCTCATTGTAACCTCAAACTCCTGCGCTCAAGCAATCGTCTTGCCTTGACCACCCAAGTAGTTGGGACTGCAGGTGCAAACCCACAGCACTGGGCACTTGTATCTTTAGTTCACCCTTGTTTTCCTAGTTCATTTAGCAAAGTAGATGCTCAGTTTTTGTTTAATGAATGAAGGAATGTCAGGGCTCCTTCTGGTCCTCTTTAGAAAGGGATTTGATGAACTTACTCACTCTGAAAAGTTAGGGAGCCAAATGTATTTTCACACTTGGCACATTTGCTCAAGGAAGAGAAACCCAAGTAAGAGAATGGCTAACACAAAGAAATACATCTCCAGTGGTGCCATTCCGGGTATCAGGTGCAGGCAATATTTTGGGTCAGGCAGCATTACTAGTGCTTTAAATCTCCATTTGGACAAGTCTCCATTTGACCTACATATGAAGGTTGCCCTTGGTTCCTACTGCTAGTGACACTGGGGACTGGACAGGAGTAAAGCTTACCCACTTCCACTTTTTTGGTACCCAGGTGGTCTTGGGGACCTCAGTGCTCTGTGTTTTGGACTTCCAGTTTGTCCCATTTGCTGAGTAGCAAATGGAACTGAGAGTTTGCGCTTTCCTTCCCCGACCTTATTGCAGGGGGAAGCTTGAAGCTGGAACTCCTCTACATGCCTGTTTCTTTGCTTTTGCTCACCTGAAAGGAAGAGGCTGGGAGGGAAGCTGATTTCCTCTGCAGGGATGGATGGCTGCAGCCTGGACCAGCAGACTTGCATTTATTTGAAATTGCTCCGTGGTGGAAGGTGCTCTAATCTATCATTGCCTCTGCAAACGTCAATTGGAGCAATGTGAGTTCCGTATTTATAAAGCCAGAAAAATGGAGGCTTGTCCCCCCTTCTCCCAGGTGTGCATTTATGCACTGATGAATGACCCCAAAGTGGGTTTATTATAGAAAAAGTCCGTGCCAAAGACAGAAAGCCTGCATCTGGAAACACGGACAATTAGGCCTCTGAGCCCAGCGGCCGGCGCTCAGGCTCCACTGATTCCTGGCTTTGACTATCACGTCCTTAATTCTGGGGTGAACCCAAGAGCTTTGGAATTTGGATTCTCATTGTTTCCTCAGTACTGTCCCCTGAGGCTGCTTTTTTGTTTGTTTTTTTGGTGCTGTGGGTGGAGTTTTAAAAATCTTGGAAGCCCATAAAAATTAGTACAGAAGAACAAAATTCTTACCCTGGTCTTGTCAGGGAGCCCTGGCCCTGCCCACCTTCCCCTTGGGGAACACACACGCCTGTACCAAGCCATGACCCCCGATCCTGATTCCTGTCCCAGACCCCCTCTCCCTTCCAAACCAGCCTTTCCTTTCTTGTTCGCTAAACAATGGGATCCTTTATTTTAAAAAGAAGGGTGAAATAATGACACTTCCAAAGTGCTATTTAGAAAAGGGAACAGGAGTGAAAAATTAGCACAAGCTAAGCCAAAAATGATGTGCCCCTCTTGGGCTCTTGCAGGTCTCTCTTTTCACAGGGTATCCCCAGGTGAGGTCTGAGTGGAGTCATGTCTGACGAATCGGTGCCTCGTGTTTTATGCACTGCAGAAAACACAGCTGCTGTGAAAGGGTTAAAAATGAGCACTCTTAGTCAAGAGCCCTAAGCGACAGACAGGCACGTTCAGTTTCAGTCGGAAAGAAAGACAAGTGTTTGGTTAGTAACTGGATCTGGCTGGAACTGGGTTTTGGCCTCCCGTCCCTCTGCAGGTTGAGGAGCTGGGGATGGTCCCGTTCTCATGGTTATTTGGATGTAGAATCCAGGCAGGCAGCTCTGGAAGGCAGGACCTGGGAGGTGCTGCCCGTTCCTCCTTTACACAGAAGGAAACCGAGGTCTGGTGAAGGTCGGGAAATTGATCTGGGTCATCCTGGTTAGTGGCAGAGCAAAGACAAGAGTGAGGAAGCCTCACTTCCAGACCTCGTGGGTTGTATTAGAACATGGACTCAGGTAGCCATAGACTCAGTGCTGTTTCAGCCACCTCTTGGCTGGCTTACAACCTGAAAATTCGGAATTTACCTCTGCATTCAGAATCCTCATGTGTGAAATCGGGTTCAAAAATGCCTCTTAGGCTGGGTTTTTGTATTAAATGAGACGGTTCATCTAAACACTGGAGGCTTAGGCGCTCAGCAAAATGTTCATTCTCCAGCGAACACGAGTTCTCCCAGGCTTGGGACCATTCATGCAGATGGAACAGCAGCTTTTGAAGCAGTAAGGATGTAATTAACCTGTAATGCCAAATCCAGCATCCCCACTGAAGTCCTCCTATACACTCTCCGCACAACCCCTTAGTGGAAGAACTCCATATCAAAGGGAAAGGTAAAGGAATGGGGGAAATAAAAGTGCCTTCTCTGCACAAACGGGAACTCACCCCAGAGAAGCTCCCTGTGAACAATGCCCAAAGCAGGCCTGTGAAGTTCGTGAGGCCTGGAGATTAGAAGGAGGGAGGAAATAATGCTTTTCTTGTCTTGGCCTGCAGTGGCAAAGAGAGCAACAGCTGGTGGGCATATGCAGCCTGTTAGAGGCACACTCCCACCACACAGAAGGAAATCCTGCCCAGCACTGGCAGGGCCCGGGCAACCACTGGGTAGTGGGTTGTCCGGGGGGTCTCAGGAATCAGAGCCGTAGCTTCCAAGGCTCTGGGCCCTGTGCTCACTCCCAGCAGCTTGAGCAGGTCCTCCCTCCCCTGCTCTGGCCCCTAAGGCCCTTCCCCTTCCCAGGAGGTGTCGGATCTAATGATGCTATCGACAGAAACTCCGAGGAAGCTGGGGGTTTATTTTGTATCGATTTCAAAAAGTGTATGAATTTCCCCCCTCTGGCTGGGTCCGGATGGGAGGCTTTGGCCCACTCTGCAGCCCAGAATCCGTTTCCCTAGCCAGGCTGGACAAGGAGCAGCCTTCTTCCCCTTCCACATCTTCCTTGGTTTTCCTTTACCAGCAGAAAGGATCAAACTCCTGAGACCCGGGCCAGGGCCGCCTGCTCGGCCTCTCTCGTGCCCTCAGCCTTTGAGCTGCCGGACCATGTGACAAGATGCCCAGCATTAGTGTCTGCTAATTAATCCGAAAGCTGGCTCCCCGTTGGCCCATAGAGTTTTAAAAACCTGAATTAAACGAAGTGTTTATGTGACAGATATGTGGGAGGGATTTCAGATATAATCACCATCAATCTGGCTGCAGCCAAAATAAATTCTGTGAAAAGTAAAACAAACTATTGCACAGACAAAGTAGGCCTTAGGGGTCTCCAGCAATAATCTGTGTTTTCTTATTTAGCCGTGTCTAATATTTCTGCTCTTTTCAAAGTAGATAGGATCTGGGCACACAGGGCACTCTTGCTGCAGCTGACAGAGGTGGACACACGCTCCCTTTCACTGAGTGGAGGGAGAGGGGAAGGGATGTTGCATATTTACATTTAAATTCTTAGTTCAAATAAACCAGCTCTGGCTAGGCAAGGGGGAGAGGAGGGAGCTCAGCTGTAAGGCCCAGGCCTGCCACGGTCCCTCATCCCCCAGACTGTCTCGGTTGGGCTGTGGTTGGGGGAGAAAGGAGGAAGTCAGAGACCTGGTCCTCCGGAGAGTGTTGGGGAAGGAGCCCCACGACACTTGGGAGGCTTTCAGAGCTGCTCTCCTTCAGTTATTTCAGCACTCCTGCGAGGAAAGAGAGTGAGGAAACTGAAGCCCTGGTGTAGTAAAGGTTTGCCCCGCTCTGTGGTGAGGCTGGAGCTAAAGGGAGCGGAAGTGGACTCAGACATTCCTCTCGAGAAGAAGCCTTTCAGCACCTGGGTTGGCCCAGCCTGGCTGCCCTGCCCGGTGTTCCTCCCGCCTCCACAGCGGAAGCTGGTCCAGGCTCCCCGCCCGCTGTGGCTCAGCTTGTCCCCAGTTCCCAGCCTAGACTGGGGTTACGGTTGGGGATGCTGAGGGTCTCCAGACTCTTTCTCCTGAGCTGCCTGTCCATCCATCAGGTAACTGATCACAGCGCCAGCCTGGTTCCTGGGCTGCAACTCCTCTCTCTGCTGAGTCCTGCCCCCACCGGCCAGCCTAAGGCCTTAGCCCCACAGTGGCCAAGACTCTGGCTTGCTCCATTCATACATCTGGCTGCTTGAAGCCAGCCTCTGGCTTGGCGTCCTTGCTGAGATTCCACAACTTCTGGGAAACCCTCTCTTCCCCCGCCACCACCCCCAACCCCATCCCACTCAGTGTCCACTTGGCCTAGGTCTAGAAGAAGCTACACCCAGTGAACTGCATATCTGCTGCATCAGGCTGCTCCCTAGGCCCCGTCCGGGCTCCTGCGCTGTTGCATTTGTAGACCTGGTGCTACATCATTTCTCTTCCTCAGTATCTACAATGGCTGTGCATAGAATGCTCGGGGATAGTCCTCACTGCTCCTGAGATGTAAGAGCCGCCTGAACATCTAACCATGTGGGATGAGTCTTTGTTTTTTTTTTTTTCCATCTGCCTCTCTATTTCTACTCACAGAAACATTATCTAGAGTTAAAGGGCCCAGCCTCAGTGGAAAAAGATACTAGATCAGTGACTCAGGCCACAGCCATTCCTTCTGCCCTGGCAAACGCAACAGAGTCCCTGCTCCCTGACAACCCCATAGCAACGAAGAGAGACTCAGTTCTATCGCAGTTTAGCTTATTTGCCCTTGAGAGACCAGAAAGAAAACTTCTCTATGAAATAGAAATATGTGGTAACTTTGCAGACCTATTCATGCAGTAATGTTTATTGAGAGTCTACTACATATGAGACACTATTCTAGACCAGTACGGTTCATCAGTGAATTAAAAATCCCTGCCCTCATAGAGCTTACATTCTAATAGGTATGAACAGATGATAAATAGCAATCATAAAAAATAAAAACTATATACAGAAGGCAAAAATAATGCCATTGAACAAAACAGAGAAGAGTAAGAGTGACTGGAAATACTGAAATCGGGAGTGGGTTACATGTTCAAGGAGGGTGTTTGGGGTGGGCCTTATACAGAAGGTAAGGTTTGAACATAAACTTGAGGGAAAAGAGTAAGTTAGCCATAAGGGTATCCGGGAAAGGGTGTTCCAGGTAGAGGGAACAGCCAGTGCACAGTCCCCAAGGCAGGAACATGTCTGGCATTTTTTTTTTTAATTGCACTTTAGGTTCTGGGGTACATGTGAAGAACATGCAGGATTGTTGCACAGGTACATATATGGCAATGTGGTTTGCTGCCTCCATCCCCGTCACCTACATCTGGCATTTCTCCCCATGTTATCCCTCCCCAACTCCCTACCCCCCGCAGTCCCTCCTCTAGTACCCCCCCAACAGACCCCAGTGTGTGATGCTCCCCTCCCTGTGTCCATGTGTTCTCATTGTTCAACGCCCGCTTATGAGTGAGAACATGAGGTGTTTGATTTTCTGTTCTTGTGTCAGTTTGCTGAGAATGATGGTTTCCAGATTCATCCATGTCCCTACAAAAGACACGAACTCATCATTTTTTATGGCTGCATAGTATGCCATGGTGTATATGTGCCACATTTTTCTTGTCCAGTCTATCATCGATGGGCATTTGGGTTGGTTCCAAGTCTTTGCTATTGTAAACAGTGCCACAGTGAACATACGTGTGCCTGTGTCTTTATAACAGAACGATTTATAATCCTTTGGATATATACCCAGGAATGGGATTGCTGGGTCAAATGGAATTTCTATTTCTAGGTCCTTGAGGAATCGCCACACTGTCTTCCACAATGGTTGAACTAACTTACACTCCCACCAACAGTGTAAGAGTGTTCCTATTTCTCCACATCCTCTCCAGCATCTGTTGTCTTCAGATTTTTTAGTGATTGCCATTCTAACTGCCATTCATACCTGACCCTGATGGTATCTCAATGTGGTTTTGATTTTCATTTCTGTAATGACCACTAATGAGCATTTTTTCATATGCTTGTTGGCCTCATATACGTCTTCTTTTGCAAAGTATCTGTTCGTGTCCTTTGCCCACTTTTGAATGGGTTTGTTTTTTTTCTTGTAAATCTGTTTTCATTCTTTGTAGATTCTGGATATTAGCTCTTTGCCACATGGGCGGATTGCAAAAAATTTTTTTCATTCTGTTGGTTGCCGGTTCACTCTAATGATTGTTTCTTTTGCTATGCAGAAGCTCTGGAGTTTGATTAGATCCCATTTGTCTATTTTGGCTTTTGTTGCCAATGCTTTTGGTGTTTTAGTCATGAAGTCCTTGCCTATGTCTATGTCCTGAATGGTTTTGCCTGGGTTTTCTTCTAGGGTTTTTATGGTGTTAGGTCTCATGTTTAAGTACTTAATCCATCTGGAGTTAATTTTAGTGTAAGATGTCAGGAAGGGGTCCAGTTTCTGCTTTCTGCACATGGCTAGCCAGTTTTCCTGACACCATTTATTAAATAGGAAATCCTTTCCCCGTTGCTTGTTTTTGTCAGGTTTGTTGAAGATCAGATGGATGTAGATGTGTGGCGTTGCCTCCAAGGCCTCTGTTCTGTTCCATTGGTCTAGATCTCTGTTTTGGTCCCAGTACCATGCTATTTTGATGACTGTAGCCTTGTAGTATAGTTTGAAGTCAGGTAGTGTGATGCCTCCAGCTTTGTTCTTTTTGCTTAGAATTGACTTGGCTATGCGGGTTCTCTTTTGGTTCCATATGAAGTTTAAGGTGTTTTTTTTTTTTCCTAGTTCTGTGAAGAGGGTCATAGGTAGCTTGACGGGGATAGCATTGAATCTGTAAATTACTTTGAGCAGTATGGCCATTTTCACAATATTGATTCTTCCTAACCATGAGCATGGAATGTTTTTTCATCTGTTTGTGTCCTCTCTTATTTCCTTGAGCAGTGGTTTGTAGTTCTCCTTGAGATCCTTTACATCCTTTGTTAGTTGTATTCCTAGGTATTTTTTTCTCTTTGTAGAAATTGTGAATAGCAGTTCATTCTTAATTTGGCTGACTTTAAGTCTGTTATTGGTATATAGGAATGCTTGTGATTTTTGCACATTGATTTTGTATCCTGAGACTTTGCTGAAGTTGCTTATCAGTTTAAGGAGATTTTGGGCTGAGACAATGGGGTCTTATAAATACACAATCATGTCATCTGCATATAGAGACAATTTGACTTCTTCCTTTCCTAATTGAATATCCTTTATTTCTTTTCCTTGCCTGATTACTCTGGCTAGAACTTCCAATACTATATTGAATAGGAGTGGTGAGAGAGGGCATCCTTATCTAGTGCCTGATTTCAAAGGGAATGCTTCCAATTTTTGCCTATTCAGTATGATATTGACTGTGAGTTTGTCATAAATAACTTTTATTATTTTGAGATACATTCCATTGACACCTAGTTTATTGAGAGTTTTTAGCATAAAGGGCTGTTGAATTTTGTCAAAGGCCTTCTCTGCATCTATGGAGATAATCATGTGGTCTTTGGTTCTGTTTATGTGGTGAATTATGTTTATAGACTTGCGTATGTTGAACCAGTCTTGCATCCCCAGGATAAAGCCTACTTGATTGTGATGGATAAGCTTTTTGATGTGCTGTTGCAATCCATTTGCCAGTATTTTATTGAAGATTTTTGCATCTATGTTCATCATGGATATTGGCCTGAAGTTTTCTTTTCTTGTTGAGTCTTTGCCGGATTTTGGTATCAGGATGATGTTGGTCTCATAAAATGATTTGGGAAGGATTCCCTCTTTTTGGATTGTTTGGAATAGTTTCAGAAGGAGTGGTCCCAGCTCCTCTTTGTATGTCTGGTAGAATTCGGCTGTGAACCCATCTGGACCTGTGCTTTCTTTTGGTTAGTAAGCTATTAATTGCTGCCTCAACTTCAGCCCTTGTTATTGGTCTATTCAGGGTTTCGACTTCTTCCTGGTTTAGGCTTGGGAGGGTGCAAGTGTCCAGGAATTTATACATTTTCTTCCGGGTTTACTGATTTATGTGCATAGAGTTGTTTGTAGTAATCTCTGATGGTGGTTTGTATTTCTGTGGAATCTGTGGTGATATCCCCTTTATTGTTTTTTATTGCATCTATTTAATTCTTCTCTCTTTTTTATTAATCTAGCTAGTGGTCTATTTTATTGATCTTTTCAAAAAACCAGCTCTTGGATTTATTGATTTTTGAAGGGTTTTTTTTGTCTCTCTCTCTTTCAGTTCTGCTCTGATCTTAGTTATTTCTTATCTTCTGCTGGCTTTTGAGTTTTTTTGATCTTGTTCCCCTAGCTCTTTCAATTTTGATGATAGGATGTCGATTATAGATCTTTCTTGTGGGTACTTATTGCTATAAATTTTCCTCTAGACACTGCTTTAAATGTGTCCCAGAGATTCTGGTATGTTGTGTCTTCATTCTCGTTGGTTTTGAAGAACATCTTCATTTCTGCCTTCGTTTCATTGTTTATCCAGTCAACATTCAAGAGCCAGTTGTTCAGTTTCCATGAAGTTGTGTGGTTCTGAGTTAGTTTCTTAATCCTGAGTTCTAATTTGATTGCACTGTGGTCTGAGAGACTGTTTGTTATGATTTCCATTCTTTTGCATTTGCTGAGGAGTGATTTACTTCCAATTATGTGGTCAATTTTAGAGTAGGTGTGATGTGGTGCTGAGAAGAATGTATATTCTGTGGATTTGGGGTGGAGAGTTCTGTAAATGTCTATTAGATTTGCTTGGACCAGATCTGGGTTCAAGTCCTAGATATCCTTGTGAATTTTCTGTCTTGTTGATCTGTCTAATACTGACAGTGGAGTGTTAAAGTCTTCCATTGTTATTGTGTGAGAGTCTAAGTCTCTTTGTAGGTCATTAAGAATTTGCTTTATTATCTGGGTGCTCCTATATTGGGTGCATATATATTTAGGATCATTAGCTCTTCTTGTTGCATTGATCCTTTTACCATTATGTAATGCCCTTCTTTGTGTCTTCCTCCATCCTTTTATTTCGAGCCTATGTGTATCCTTGCATGTGAGATGGGTTTCCTGGATACAGCACATCAATGGGTTTTGACTTTTTATCCAATTTGCCAGTCTGTGTCTTTTGATTGAGGCATTTAGCCCATTTACATTTAAGGTCAATATTGTTATGTGCATATTCGATCCTGCCATTTTGACGCTAGCTGGTTGTTTTGCCCATTAGTTGACGCAGTTTCTTCATTGTGTTGATGCGCTTTACCATTTGGTGTATTTTTGGAGTGGCGGGTACTGGTTGTTCCTTTCTGTGTTTAGTGCTTCTTTCATTAGCTCTTGTAAGGCAGGCCAGGTGGTGATGAAATCCCTGAGCAATTCCTTGTTCATAAAGGATTTTATTTATCCTTCACTTATGAAGATTAGTTTGCCTGGATATGAAACTCTAGGTTGAAAGTTCTTTTCTTTAAGGTTGTTGAATATTGGCCCCCACTCTCTTCTGGCTTGTAGGGTTTCTGCTGTGAGTCTGATGGGCTTCCCTTTGTGGGTAACTCGACCTTTCTCTCTGGCTGCGCTTAGCATTTTTTCCTTCATTTCAACCCTGGTGAATCTGACGATTATGTGCCTTAGGGTTGCTTTTCTTGAGGAATATCTGTGTGGTGTTCTCTTTATTTCCTGGCCTTGAAGATTGGCCTGCCTTGCTAGATTGGGGAAATTCTCCTGGATAATGTCCTGAAGAGTGTTTTCCAGCTTGGATTCATTCTCTCCGTCACATTCAGGTACACCTATCAAATGTAGATGAGGTCTTTTCACATAATCCCATATTTTTTGGAGGTTTGTTCATTTCTTTTTACTCTTTTTTCTCTAATTTTGCCTTCTCATTTTATTTCATTGAGTTGATCTCAATCTCTGATATCCTTTTTTCTGCTTGGTCAATTTGACTATTGAAACTTGTGTATGCTTTGCTAAGTTTATGTGTTGTGTTTTTCAGCTCCATCAAGTCATTTATATTCTTCTCTAAGCTGTTTATTCTCGTTAGCATTTCGTCAAACCTTTTTTCAAGGTTCTTAGTTTCTTTGTATTGGATTAGAACATATTCTTTTAGCTCAGAGAAGTTTGTTATTACCCACTTTCTGAAGCCTGTTTCTGTCAATTCATCAGACTCATTCTCCATCCAGCCTTGTTCCCTTGCTGGTCAGAAGTTGTGATCCCTTGGAGAAAGACAGTCATTCTGGTTTTTGGTGTTTTTGTCTTTTTTGCACTGGTTTCTTCCCATCTTTGTGGATTTATCTAACTTTGGTTTTTGTAGTTGGTGACTTTCGGATGGGATCTCTGAGTGGACGTCCTTTTTGTTGATGATGAACTTATTTCTTTCTGTGTTTTAGTTTTCCTTCTAACAGGCCCCTCTGCTGTAGGACTGCTGAAGGTCCACTCCAGACCCTCCTTACCTGGGGATCACCCACAGTGGCTGCAGAACAGTAAGGGTTGCTGCCAGTTTCTTCTCCTGTTATCTTTGTCCCAGAAGGATACCTGCCAGATGTCAGCCTGAGCTCTCCTTTATGAAGTGTCTCTTTGGATATGCATGGGTTGGGGAGCTGCTTGAGGAGACAGACAATCCCTTATAGGAGCTAAAGTGCTGAGCTGTGAGCTCTGTTGTTCCGTTCAGAGCTGCTAAGCAGGTATGTTTAAGTCTGCTGCAGTGGACCTCATAACTGCCTTTTTTTCCCAGGTGCTCTGTCCTGGGAAGGTGGGGCTTTATTTATAAGTTCCTGATGTGCTACTGCCTTTTTTCAGAGATGCCCTGCCCAACGAGGAGGTAGCCTAGTCACAGTCTGCCAGAAGAGGCATTGCTGAGCTGCCGTGGTCTCTGCCCAGCTGCTGTGTGAACTTCCTTATGGTTTTATTTATAGAGGTATAGTTAGAACTGCCTTGGTAATGGTGGTCTGCCTCAGTAATGGTGGACTGCCTTGGTAATGATGGACTTCCTCAGTAATGGCGGACGCCCTTCTGCCCACAGAGCTGGATCATCCCAGGTCCAGCTGTGCTTGCTGTGAAACTCTCAGTCCGGAGCGTTTCAGATTGGTGGTCTTTCTGGGGGTAGGACCTGCTGAGCCAGATCACCTGGCTCCCTGTTTCAGCCTCCTTTTTTTTTCAGTTGAATGGGTGACTCTGTCTCCCAGGCATTCCAGGCGCCAGTTGAAATGGCCACCCAGATTCGTGTGAGTTTTTGTGTGGAGACCCATTGTGCCAGCTGAAACAGCCGTGCTGGAGACTCATGGTGCTTTTCTGCCTGTGAATCTCCTGGTCTGTTGGCAGTAAAAACTCATTTGGAAATGCAGTGATCACTCACTCTCCGCATTCTCACTGGGAACTGCACTCTAGAGCTGTTCTTATTCAGCCATCTTCATGTCTGGTGTGTTTAAGGAACAAGAAAGCTAGAGTGGCCAGAGAGAAGTGAGCAAGGAGGGAAGTAGAAGGAGGTGAGGTCAGAGAGATCGCAGGGGCCGGATTCATATATGGCCTTGCAGGCACTGTAAGGATTTTAACTTTTTTCTGTTCCTATTTGAGCAAATTAATAAAGATCAGCCTCTCTCCTTAGTCAAGCTAGAGTTCAGGAAATTCAGCAAGTATTTCTTGAATTTGTATGTCAAGCTCTGAGGACTCATGAATGTGCAGAACATTCTCTGCCCTTATGAACTTCAAGTCTGGATCCAAGTGTTTGCAGCAGCACGTATGGAGGAAAGGGTTGCAGGACCAGGGGTTAGGAGACCTGAATTCAAGGCCTGCCTTTCCATTTTACCTTGACCACTCACCAAACCCTGGCTGCCTATCCCTGGAGGTAAGATGCTCTGGTCACCTCCTAGGTCTCCTATGTCCCTTTCCTTGGGTCAGGTACGCGGAGTCTGTGCTGTTATCTTTGCATGCTCACTGCTCTCCCTGTGACCTCACTGGCACTCACTTTGCCTGGTGAGAACCAGCGTCTGCCATTTATTCAAATCTCTAGCATGAAAAACACATCCAGGGTGTCTGCTTTGCAAAGGAAAATTTACCCGTTCCTTCTATTTCATGCCTTCCTGATCAGATAAAGCTGCATTTGGTGCTAATTTTAAGTCAAGTATGCAAGACTCCAACCAACAATAACAAAGTCAGGCCCACAGGTTGCTGAATGGGGTGAGCTTTTAAAATGCATTCAGACAGTGTGAGGCTATTAATAGGGAGACACATATCGCATTTCAGGCTACAAAGCAGACCCCACAGTGGGGCATGGAAATGCTGGGCCCTTCGAGGTTAGCTTAAACTAAAGAGAGAAACTTGGGAAGAATACAGACGTCTCTGATACTGTGTCCTGGACGCTGAACTTCCAGCTCTGATGGCATATTCTGTCAACTCGGCTCTGTTTTGAGTGGAACTGGACACTCAGTGATGGCTAAAAACAGCAGTTGACTAAACTAATGAAGATACTACATGTAGACACTGATGAAGGCAAAAATGATAGGTGAAGATGGGCCCTTTGGAAATCATCTTGAACATTCTTTCTTTTTTTGCAGGTGAGGACACCAAGGCCTGCGGGTCACATTGTGATTTTATGATGATGAGGAGACTAAAGTTTAAGTTTCCTGGTTCCCACTCCAGTGCCATTTTTACCATGGGTATACTTGCCTCCTCTGGAGTCTCCGTGTTCTAAATGTCCTTCCCTATCTGTGTGACAATGGTCTCCTGGGCCCAGGACTAGCAGAATGGACACTTGGAGATTTTTGGGGTGCAATGATGGAGAACGGACTATGTTGGTCACAGTGGAAAGGACATTGGCTAAGGAATCTAAAGACCTGGGTTGAAGCCGGGCTTTGCACTTATTTCCTGGGTAGCATTTATCTTTTTGTCTATTTTCTCAACTGTAAAACATGAAATATAGTTAAGAGAATGTGTACTAACGAACTCTGAAAACTGGAAGTATGCATGCAGATTTGATGACTGTTATCTTCCATCTGTCTTTCCCACATTCCAACATGGCTCTTAATTAGGGGTGAGGTCTTGGATCGGGGGATGTGAGAAAGCTGGCTGTCCTCAAATGGACCCGACATGGAACCCTGGCCTTCATGGTCATATTACCCAGGGCTGCTTCTTCCACTCACCCCCGACTCTGTCACACCCCAGCTTGACAGCCTCACCAGATTTCTCATCAGTCCTCAAGTTTTCCCCAACCTCAAGTGTGTCCTTACACCTGCAATTTCTTTTCTTGGGGGAACTCCTCCTTTCCTTTAAGATGGTAGCATTCCTGCACATTGATTTCGTATCCTGAGACTTTGCTGAAGTTGCTTATCAGTTTAAGGAGATTTTGGGCTGAGACAATGGGGTCTTCTAAGTATACAATCATGTTGTCTGCAAATAGAGACAATTTGACTTCTTCCTTTCCTAATTGAATATGCTTTATTTCTTTTTCTTGCCTGATTGTTCTGGCTAGAACTTCCAATACTATATTGAATAGGAGTGGTGAGAGAGGGCATCCTTGTCTAGTGCCAGATTTCAAAGGGAATGCTTCCAGTTTTTGCCCATTCAGTATGATATTGGCTGTGAGTTTGTCGTAAATAGCTTTTATTATTTTGAGATACGTTCCATCAACACCTAGTTTATTGAGAGTTTTTAGCATAAAGGGCTGTTGAATTTTGTCAAAGGCCTTCTCTGCATCTATGGAGATAATCATGTGGTTTTTGTCTTTGGTTCTGTTTATGTGGTGAATTATGTTTATAGATTTGCGTATGTTGAACCAGCCTTGCATCCCCGGGATGAAGCCTACTTGATCGTGATGGATAAGCTTTTTGATGTGCTGTTGCAATCCATTTACCAGTATTTTATTGAGATTTTTGCATCTATGTTCATCATGGATATTGGCCTGAAGTTTTCTTTTCTTGTTGAGTCTCTGCCAGGTTTTGGTATCAGGATGATGTTGGTCATAAAATGATTTAGGGAGGATTCCCTCTTTTTCAATTGTTTGGAATAGTCTCAGAAGGAGTGACACCAGCTCCTCTTTGTATGTCTGGAAGAATTTGGCTGTGATCCCATCTGGACCTGGGCTTTTTTTGGGTGGTAGGCTATTAATTGCTGCCTCAACTTCAGCCCTTGTTATTGGTCTGTTCAGGATTTCGAATTCTTCCTGGTTTAGGCTTGGGAGGGTGTAAGTGTCCAGGAATTTATCAATTTCTTCCAGGTTTACTGGTTTATGTGCATAGAGTTGTTTGTAGTAATCTCTGATGATGGTTTGTATTTCTGTGGAATCTGTGGTGATATCCCCTTTATCATTTTGTATTGCATCTATTTGATTCTTCTTTTCTTTTTTATTAATCTAGCTAGTGGTCTATTTTATTGATCTTTTCAGAAAACCAGCTCCTGGATTTATTGATTTTTTGAAGGGTTTTTCGTGTCTCTATCTCCTTCAGTTCTGCTCTGATCTTAGTTATTTCTTATCTTCTGCTAGCTTTTGAGTTTTTTTGATCTTGCTCCTCTAACTCTTTCAATTTTGATGATAGGGTGTCGATTTTAGATCTTTCCTTGCTTCTCATGTGGGCATTTATCACTATAAATTTTCCTCTAGACACTGCTTTAAATGTGTCCCAGGGATTCTGGTACGTTGTGTCTTTGCTCTCGTTGGTTTCAAAGAACATCTTTACTAGAGCTATTTCCAACTACCCAGGACAAATTAGTTGCTATCTCTTCTGTGTGGTTGTGAAGAGAATGAACTCTAGAGCTAGACCATGTAGGTTGAAGTCCCAGCTCTGCCACTTACTAGAGGTTTGCCTTGGGAGGGTCATTTAGTCTCTCTGTGCCTCAGCTTCCTCACTGATAAAATGGGGATAGTAAAAGAATCTGTATCATAAGATTATTCTGAAGAGTGAATAGTGTAAGTTAAAGCATTTAGAACAATGCCTGATTCATCACATGTGCTACATAAGTATTTTCTGTTATTATAATTAGAGCACTTAATATATGCAGTATAATATAATAGATCACATATTTGCCTTCCCTACTCAGAGTAGCAGAACCAGATGGGAGTCCTATTTTTCTGTCTTCTTAGTGCTTAACACCATGTCAGGAACATATTAGGTGCTCAATAAATGCTTGTTGGATAAATAATTGGGTACAGTCTACATGCTCATGTCTACAACATCATTCATGTCAATTTTTTCCCAGTAAACTTCAAGGGACAAACAATCTACACCTCTGTGGCTTTGTATGAATCATCTTGTAATTTAAAAAATACTCAAGGTCTTATTTTTGTTTAAATAAATAACAAAAGAAAGTTGTCCTGGAATTTTAAACAGTAGAACTATAATGTGAAAACAAGTGAAACTCAATTGGTAATAAATTACCACTTGGAGTAGCGGTCCCAGTTACACTGTTCTTGACATGGTTTCAAGAACAGAGTCAGGGCTGGGTTCTATTTGAAGAGTAATTTTTGGAAAAGAAGATAGCCCCAGGTTGCTGGGATCATATGGTATGATTGGGTACAACAAAGGACTTAGACAAGTGAACATGGACCCCAGAGGGGACAGACAAGCTAAGCAGATGCAGTGTGAGGATGAGGTCACAGTGGAGCTGGCGTTGTCATTTCCTGGAAGAAGTGGATTTTAAACCTGGTTCCACTTCTGTTCTTAACCTAATTACTGGGCACAATATCCTGAAACTGACACCTAGCAAACTATCCATCTGCCAATTTAGGTTTAAGGTGAGAGTACTATCAGGTAAATGACTATTCTTAATTTTCCTATTAAGAATTATATTCTTATATATACTTATTATATTCTTAATTTCCAATTATTTTCTGAAATACAAAAAAGTATTTTCTGAAAATACAAGGGATTGGAGGGTTAAATTTCAGCCATATTCTCTCTTACCAATAGTCACTGATGAAGTAATAATCTAACAAATGATCACATTTGACAATATCTAGATATTAACTAAGGCAATGGTGTAAAGATGTATGTTTATGAATATAATATGCATACACATATTATATTGCATATTCATATGGGGATATTGATGTTAAAACAATTTAAATTAGGGATGGATATTCAAGCATGCCAACATACTTCCTTCCCCTATTTTATAACACGATTTTCAGGCCAATAGACACATTCTAGGAGTCATCTGATGGGCTAGTAAAGGCCATGGTAAATTGTCTGCACAGATGGTTGCCAACAATTCCTCCCCTCTATGGATGTGCACATCGGGCCTTCCGTTAAGAAGTGGAGTGTATTTATCTTCCCCTTGAACCTGGCTGGCCTTGTGATTTGCTTTGGCCAGGAGAATTCTGCTAGTAAGAGACCCTTAAGAAGCCTGACAGCTCCCACTTTTACTCTCTTAGAGCCTTGAGCTACCATGTGAGGAAGTCAGACTACCTTGCTGGAGAGCAGGGCCCAGCCAACCCCTTGCCATTCCAGCCTCCCTAGCCAAGGCACGAGACACGGGAATGTGAAGCTGTCTTGGATCCTCCAGTCCCAGTCATGATCCCTCCTTAACAGCACTTGGAAAAGAGATGACCTGTTTCTCACGTGCCCTTTCCACGTTTCACCATCATGAGTGGTTCTGAGCCAGTACGATTTGGAATGTTTTGTCACATGGCAAGGCATACCTGAAACAAGGGATAGTACTGACCTACGTTAGCGTCTGAGCTCTCTTCCTGTGTTGTTTCCTCTTTGGATCAGGATGGGCTGGGGACATTCTTGAGTGCCCGTCTGTCCCTGCTGCTGATGGCAGTCACTGCTAGTTGATTACAGCTCTCTTTCTCTTTCAGCCTGATACTCCCTTAAACCTTATCACAGAGCTCTAGACAACCACTGCTAAGCCATTGAAAGAGGTCCTTGCCTTTCTGGGATTCACCATCATTCTCCCAGAGTATCTGTCAATGAAAGGAGTAGGAAGCTGGTATACCCTAGTTATACATGAGCACCCCCTAGAATCATGGAATGTGAAAGACGATGGAACTTCAGAGATCATCTCACCCAAAGGCCTGAAACCTGGCTGCAGATTAAAACTACCTGAGCTGCTTTAAAAATTAAACTGATGCCCCCAGAGATTCAGACTCATCGGGTCCTACGTATTTTAAAATGCATATATTCTTTAGTGGTAAAGACATTTGAGTTCGCAGGTTGGAGCCTGAAGGCGCAGATCACAAGTGGCTGAACCTTGCTTCAGAGACCAGGCTGGTTGGGGAATTATTGTGAGGGTTCTTATGGTATCACGGGCAGACCATCCAAGGACTCTGAACACCAGAAGGAAGACGGGTGTTCCCAAAGGGAAAATGAGGATTCAGACTGGGGGAGAGAAGATAAGGACAGACACCCAGGAGAGCCAGCTCCTCAGTCTGGAGGTAGACATCCTTTCCTAGCTGTCAGGAAAAGCTGGCAGCTGATCTGTGAGGGCAGTTTTTGATATATGGCTCCAGATGTGAGGGGAAGGAAGATATGCTTTGTGGTTTGAGGGTTTTTCCTGTGGAGAATTTCTTAAACCTCAGACCCGACTGTCAAGAAGCACTGAGACCAAGTATGGCGTGCAGGAGAGATGTGTTTGACACGGTGAGGTCAGGAGAGTTCAAGGCACCTTCTTTCTGGGTAAGTTTGGCAGGAATGCAAAAACACCATGAGGGGACTGGAAACCTCATGACAGTAAAATTTTAAGGCTTCAATTTTTGGTAAAATATGACTTGCTGTCAGGTATATGAGTTGGTAGCTTTGATGCAAATATATCATAAATCTCACCTCTTTACTGAAATCCGAAGAGATTTTCTGCATATAAATAAAACCATGAGTGTGATAAAATTGCTTTTGATCACCTCACATGAAAGGTGTGAGGAATGTTCAAACTGTTAGTGTAATTAAAGGACTGTGGGATGAAAAAAAATATGAGCTGAATATCTCTCCTCCCACCCCCCTTTTAAAAGGCATTTCTGGAGAAAAGCAACACTCACCCATTTTGGTATTGTTTTGACCTTAACTTTGTAGTTTGAAGAAAAGTTTTGCTTTTCGTGACAGCAGGAAAATTGTCTTGCAGTTGAAAACACGACAAACTGTGGGTGACACTGGAATTTGCAAAAATGAACCAAGTTTCTCCTCCCAGCCTCAGCAGAAACAGATGACTTCTAAAGAGAGCTCAGTCTTATCACCAAAGGAGTTGTCTGGGGACTTTCCCTCCTCTTCCTGGTCTGGATATCTGTCTGTAGGGTCATGGTGGGAAGTCATCTTTGTCTGACTTGTTCTCTCTATTAGTCTTTTACAAATTATCTTAAATTTTTTTTCTTTTTCTAGACTTTCACTGGTCTTGAGAAAATGATTTTTTGTATTTGCTTTTTATGCTAATCACAGTTTTTTTTTGGAGACAGAGTTTCACTCTTGTCGCCCAGGATGGAGTGCAGTGGTGTAAACTCAGTTCACTGCAACCTCCACCTCCCAGGTTCAAGCAGTTCTTCTGCCTCACCCTCCTAAGTAGCTGGGACTACAGGCACATGCCACCATGCCTGGCTAACTTTTTTTGTATTTTTTGGTAGAGATGGGGTTTTGCCCTATTGGCCAGGCTGGTCTTGAACTCCTGACCTCAAGTGATCCACCTGCCTAGGCCTCCCAAAGTGCTGGGATTGCAGGTGTGTGCCCAGCCCTAATCACAGTTTTTATTCCACAACCATGGGCTTACAATGGTAGAGAGATCATTACTCAGGCAAATGCTCCCATCTCCTTGCACACATATTAGAGTGTCACAGTGGCTGCCTCACTGGTCACCACGGCTCCATTCCACTTGCTCCCATTCATCCTGGGCAGTCTCAGATGTAATTGTCACAGCTGAGATCTGCATAGACCACTGCCCCTCTCAAAATCATTCCGGGCTTCTCCTTTTCTTACCACATGAAGCTCAAACCCCTTATCTTGGCCTTCAAGACTCTACAAACTGGTTCAACTTTATCTCTCACACTCACCTAACTTGAAACCTTGGATCCAGCTTTCATGTTGTGTTCCTGCCTGTTCCATTTCTGGCACATTGATGTTCATCCTGCCAGAAATGTCCTACTCGCTCAGGTACAACTCCTGAAAGGTCCAGCTCACTCCCACCTCCTCTGGGACACTTTCCTCAGTTACTCCATCCAACTCCCCTGAACTTTAGTGGGAATTATTTGATTCTGATCCTATACACTGACTTATATGTTTATTTCTCCCTTACGTGTGTACTTTATTTTTCTTTCCAGATGGTGAGATTTCATTCATTTATTCAGCAGCAAATATTTATTGTGGACTAAGTACATATGAAGCCCTAGGCTCTATGCAGGAACACTGTAGTGAGTGTGACAGACATGGTCCCTGCCCTACAGAGCTTACAATCTAGCGAGTGACAGTAATCATTCCATGTGACAAGTACTCTGTAGGGGACAGTCATGAGTGCTATGGGAGAACATAAGAGGGCCACTTAACTGTGCTCGTGGCCAGAGAGGCCTCCTAAAAAAAAAAAATGCCCCAAATGAGACTTAAAGAATGGATGAGAATTAGGCAAAGATGTTGGAGAGGACTTACACATGTGTAAGTCATGGAGCACTGGAAGAAGTCAAAGGTCAGGATGCCTGGGCACAGAGAGGGTGGGGCGAAGCAATGAGAACACTGTTGGAAGTGAATAGAGGCCCAGGCCTGAGGCTTATGGTCATTTTGTCAACGGGTGCTTTTTAAGCATGATATTCTCTAGGAGACTTCCTCTGTAAGAAACAGGACCAGTAACTCTGGAAGCACCTACCTCTGGATTTCATACCAGATAGACGATTCATGTATGAACTCCAGAGATAGGTGATTCCAGGGTTGATGCGTTCAGCAGTTTAGTCATGTCAAGGCTTTGGGTCAACTTCTCCAGAGTTCCTTTGGTTTTTCCTTCAGGGTCATGGTTTGGCTTCCACAGCTTCAAATGCCATATCCTCAAGTGGCAGGAAGATAGAGAGGGTGAAAGAGGGTGAAAGTCTCTTCCATATACCTCTTTTTTAATCATGTGGGAGAATCTTTATCAGACTCCCTCCTGCAGTCTTCATTCTACATATCGTTAGTGTGAACTCAGTCACATGCCTGCTTTTAAACTCAACACTGAAAAAGGGAATCAGATTTCCATGATTAGCTTGAACCAAACTTGATTCATCTTCTGAAACTGGAAAAAGGCCCTATCTTTCCAAAAGGCATCATCACCCCATACTGGAACAATTGAAGTTTTTAACAAGGAAGAGAGGAGAGATTATTGTCGAGGGGACAACCAACAGTGCCTGCCACAAGGCATCTCCTAAACAGATGGACTCAAACCCCCATACCAAAGGCCTAGAAGAGGGGAAGGTATGTTCATTTCCAATCATAAAAGCTGTTTTCCTTAATTTCTATTATATACAAAATGACCCTGGCTTTCAACAAAAAATTATGAAACATACAAAAAACAAGAACAAAAATACTGTCCAGAGACAGGGCAGTCAACATAGTAAGACTCAGATATGACATATAAAATGATCAGACTGAGAATTTAAAATAACTACGGTTTGTGTGTTAAAAGTGCTAATGGAAAAGATGGACAATGTATAGCAGCAGACGGATTATTATAGTAGAAAGATTAAATGATAAGAATCAAATAGAAATGCTAGAAATGAAAGACACAGAAACAGAGATGAAGAATGATTTTAGCAGGTTCATTAGTAGACTTGTACAGCCAAGGAAAGGATCAGTGAAGATGAAGATTGATCAGTAGAAATTACCCAAACTGAAGCACAAAAAGAAAAAAAGAGTGATAAAAAGAAAAACAGAACAGAGCATGCAAAATCTATGAGGAAGTATCAAATAGTCTACATACATGTAATTTACAACCTCAGAAGGAGAAGAGAGAAACAAGACAGAATAGTTAAAGAAATAGTGCTTGAGAATTTTCTAAAGTTAACTCCAAACACTCCACCAGGGATCTAAGAAGCTTAGAGAACACCAATTAGAGTAAATACAGAAACAAAACAAAATAACCTATTGTCATCATATTCAATCTGTTGAAAACCAAAGATAAAGAGAAAAGCCTGAAGGCAGTGAGGGGGAAAATGACAATGTATACAGAGAAACAAAGATTATAGCAGATTTCTTGGTGGAAACTATGTAATCCAGACAATGATGGAGTGACATTTTGAAAGTAGGGGGGAGGGGAGGGGGAAAGAACAGATCATCAAACCAAAATTGTATATTCCATGAAAATATCATGAAAATATTTCTCAGAAATAAGGAAAAATTAAAGGCGTTCTCAGGCAAGTAATAGACTTATTGACCACAGTTCAATTAAAAAAAAAAACCTCACTATCGTTTAATCTATTACCACTATCATTTAATCATTTAATCTATTAAATCACTATCATTTAATCTACTTTATCATTTAATCTAAGTGAGAAGTGAGACTATTTTTTTAAATGTACAATATTAACTCGTACTTTTTTGAAACGTTTACTTTAAGTTCTGGGATACATGTGCAGAACATTTGTTACATAGGTATGTATGTGCCATGGTGGTTTACTGCACCAATCAGCCTGTCATCTAGGTTTTAAGCCCCACATGCATTAGGTATTTGTCCTAATGCTCTCCCTCCCCTTCCTCCCCACCCCCAACAGGCCCCAGTGTGTGATGTTTCCCTCCCTGTGTCCATGTGTTCTCACTGTTCAACTCCTACTTACCAGTGAGAATATGCGATATTTGGTTTTCTGTTCTTGTGTTAGTTTCCTGAGAATGATGGCTTCCAGCTTCATCCATGTCCCTGCAAAGGACATGAACTCATTCTTTTTTGTGACAGCATAGTATTCCGTGGTGTATATGTGCCACATTTTCTTTATCCAGTCTATCATTGACGGGCATTTGGGTAGGTTCCAAGTCTTTGCTATTGTAAATAGTGATGCAGTAAACATATGTGTGCATGTGTCTTTATAGTAGAATGATTTACACTCCTTTGGGTATATACCCGGTAATGAGATTGCTGGGTCAAATGGTATTTCTAGTTCTAGATCCTTGAGCAATCACCACACCGTCTTCTACAATGGTTGAACTAATTTACTCCCACCAACAGTGTAAAAGCGTTTCTGTTTTTCCATAGCCTTGCCAGCATCTGCTGTTTTCTGAGTTTTTAATAATCACCATTCTAACTGGTGTGAGGTGGTATCTCATTGGGGTTTTCATTTGCATTTTTCTCTAATGACCAGTGATGATGAACTTTTTTTCATGTTTGTTGGCCGTATAAAGGTCTTCTTTTGAGAAGTGTCTGTTCATATCCTTCACCCACTTTTTGATGAGGTTGTTTTTTTTCTTGTAAATTTGTTTAAGTTACTTGTAGACTCTGGATATGTATTTTGTCTTATGTGAATTACCAATTCATATCTTTCACCCATTTTTCTTTTGAGCTATTTGTCTTTTTCTTGAATGAGTTCCTTATATGTTTTGAATATCAGTCCTTTGTTGTATATCAGCAAATATCTTTTCCTAATCTTTTACTTTACTTTTAGTGTATTTATGTTCACTTTCATTGACAGAATTTTATTGACAAAGTGAAATGTAACCACTTTTTCTTTTATAGTTTTTGCATAGACTTACCCTATGTGGCATCTCTAATATTTTTGTTAATATTTTATAGTGTTACATTGTGTTTGGGTCTTTAATCCTTCTGAAATAGTTAAAAGTAGTGATGAAAATTAATTTTTCCCAACTGGATAGTCTGTCTTTTCCCCAGTTATTTGAAGTGCCATGTTTGTCATGTAATACATCCCCCGTATATCCTTGGCTCTGCTTCTAGATTCCCTTTTATGTTCTATTGAGCTATTTCTTAAAACCTTATACCAATAGCACAGTGTTTTATTTCTCATAGCTTTATATTATGTTTTGATATCATAAAAGGCAACGGCCAGGCCTATCCTGATCAGTTCCTCCCAGTAGATAAATGACATACCTGCCTAAAATTTTGAAAAAGTAGTTCTAAAAGAGAAAATATGCTTTCCTACACTTCTGATGTAGTCCATCAGAGGATGGTTTGAGGAGGAATAGTGATGGCAACCAGGCATCATAGATGGCCTGTTGTATTGTCTTAGTGTAACTAGGCGTATGTGATGCCTGGTTATTATAATTTAATTTGTGTTTAATGTAGCAATATAACATTATAGCAATATAGCAAGAAACCAAACCTGATAATAGATCTAGAAAATATGGCTTGCCCATCGTGGTTTTGTAAAACCATCTGGAGTTTTCAGATGTTACCGCTGGGAATCTCTGAGCTCAAAAAAAAAAAAAAAAACAGTGTTTAGAGCTGATCACCTGGCAGTTTCTCCCAGCAGGCTGGCTATGGCCAGCACTCAGGCCTGGCTGTCATAGTAGAACTAGGGAAAACCCAAGGAGCTGTACTCACCAAGCTCTTCTGCTTGTTATAACCTCATATCTTAGAAGGTCATGGCAATGACATGCGAGTTGTATACTCAGTGTGTCTGAGGGGTCCTTCTTACTCATCTGCAAGCCAGGGTCTTCTGGGCTACTTCAGAAATTTAAAACAGCATGTTTTGTCTTTTAGAACTTGTTTTTCAACATTTTCTTGGATTTTTCTTTAACATTTTCTCCTCTTGAAGAATTGTATCATCGGTGTATAACATATTTGAAAAATCTCACTGGAAATTTAATTGTAATTCCACTGAAATTATAGAATAATCTGGGGAGAATAAGCACCTTTACAGTGCCAGGATTTTTCAACCAGATAACATGAATATTTTCTCTATTTGGGTTTTCTTGTATGTCCTTTAGTAAAGTTTTGTCATTTCTCTTTGTTTAGATCTTACACATTTTTAGTTTATCCTCAGGCATTTTGTAGTTTTGTGGATTTTGCGAATAGGGTATTTTTCATGACACTTTGGAATTGTTACTACAGAATAGAGACAAGCCATAATTTTTATATGTTAATATTGTGCTTGGCTTCCTAACTTCATGAAATATGCAAATTCTGGTCATTTAATTCAGAGAGTTCTCTTAGATTTTCTAGGTATGCAGTGATGTTGTCTGCCAATACTGACAGTCTTGTTTCTTCCTTTTAAATTTTTATATCTTACTTCTTTTTCCTATCATTTAAAAATCTAAGACTTTCAGGTCAATGTGGAATAATAATGATAGAATCTTTATTTTATTCCTAACATCAATAGGAAGAATTTTCTTATTTGCTTCTTAAAGAGACTTGCTCAAGTTTCTAGCCAACATTCTTTATCAAGAAAAGAAATTTTTTTTCTATTTCCAGTTTGGTAAGAGTTGTTGGGAATGGACGTTATGGTTCATGAGACAATTGTTCTGCCTCTGTTCAAGTGATATTATACTTTTCCTCTTTTAGTCTATTAATTTAACACTATTTTGAAATGTTGAACCACCATTGCATCTCAGGGAATGAACTCCATTTGATTTTTCCCGTTTGTGGTATAATGCTTTTAATCTGTTCGTAAGTACTTAAATAGGACAGACAATATTTTGTTGTCTTGAAAACTGATGCTCTGTGGACCTCCCTGACTCTCTTGTTCTATTATTTTTGTTGCTGGTAATCGAGTCTGTAGTCACTCTCTTCAAATATTTTATTGCAGATTACATAGGGGAATGAAAGCTCTTTGGAGTATATCTCTCAACTTTTAAAAAATTAATTTTTTATTTACAATTGACATAATAATGGTACATATTTATTCAGTCCAGTGCCATGTTTCAGTGCATGTATAGATTGCATAATAATCAAATTAGTCATTACCCATATCCATCACATTAAACACTTATCGTTTCTTTGTAATGAGAACATTCCAAATCTTCTCTTATAGCTGTCTTAAAATATCCACTACATTGTTGTTTGCTGCAGTCACCCCACTTTGTAACAGAACACCAGAACTTATCTTTTCCAGCTGTAACTTTGTACCCACTGACCAGTCTCTCCTATTCCCTTATATCCTCTACTTTTTTTTTTTTTTTTTTTTTTTTTTGAGATGAAGTTTTGCTCTTGTTGCCCAGGCTGGAGTGCAATAGTGCGATCTTCGCTCACTGCAACCTCCACCTACTGGGTTCAAGTGATTCTCCTGCCTCAGCCTCCTGAGTAGCTGAAAGGCTATTTCCTTCTTCAAATACATTTGGGGCTATCACTGTGGAGATACACACTCTAACATCAAAATCAGACCCACGGGCTCACTGCAACCTCCACCTTCTGGGTTCAAGGGATTCTCCTGCCTCAGCCTCCTGAGTAGCTGGGATTACAGGCAACTGCCACCACGCACAGCTAATTTTTGTATTTTTGGTAGAAGCGGGATTTCGCCATGTTGGCCAGGCTGGTCTCAAACTCCTGACCTCAGGTAATCTGCCTGCCTTGGCCTCCCAAAGTACTGGGATTACAGGCATGAGCCACTGCGCTCAATCCCTTATATCCTTAACTTTTAAAAGTTGGCATTATAGAGAACAACCAAAGCATACCAACCGGTGATTGGTTCCTGTCAGAAACACAATCCTATATTTATTTGAGGAGGGCTGACCCATGATAGCATTGTATAGTTTATCTTCATGTGAAGAAACATGGAAAACTGCAAAAAATTTCAGAGTAGAGAGGATGGACCAACATGGAGTCAATCAAGAATCCAGGACACAGACAAAAGGCTAATGATCTTTATGTTTCCATGACAACCAGAGGTGGCTTTACCACGACAACACTAGTGAAACAAGATTCTGGGCCTCTCATTTGCCCCGTCTCCTTCCCAGGCCATGCTTCTAATTTCCTATTTGTAATTTTGTATTCTTCTCCTTAAAAAGAGACCTCAAGTTGTATAAACCTTGGACCCCACAAAACCTGCACCCCTAATGACAACCCCAGGCATGACATGCATGCCAGTCACCAAGCCTAGACCCAGTGCTCTGAAAGCCCTTTTCTGGCAGCCCTGATAATTCTCTGCATTTAGTAATTAGAGTAGGTGGTGGATTAAATTACCCTGTTGCTTCCCAGCTGGGTTGGGAGAACTGTGGCCTGACATAGAAGCCGGTGGGTGTCACATGGAACAAGTGCTCAGCTATCTCACACTCTGCTCTCCACGGGGGCACGTGACCAAATTCATTATTAACGCCGAGCTGATCTGGTTACCTTGATTGACACTAAGTGATTTCAGCCTGGGCTATATTTGTCTTCATGGGGAAAATGCCGCGGAGCTGAAAGGCTATTTCCCTCTTCAAATACATTTGGGGCTGTCACTGTGGAGTTATGCACCCTGACATCAAAATCAGACCCACGGGCTTTGGAAGACAGAAAATGACATCATGGGCAAAAAATGGTGTCAGCTTAGTTTTGTTTTTCCATTTCTTTCTGAACTCTAACAGAGAAGTAGTTTGTCTAAAATTTGAAAAGGCTTTCAGGCAAGGAAAAGGAAGAGTTTAGTGGTAGCTGGATTTGTTTGCCCACACAAAAAATAGTTTCCAGGACATGTTTCTCTGTCCTTATGGTTCCACTCTGTTACTATTAAACTTCATTTTAAAATGTTTTTATTTGTTAGGGTTTTGGTATCTAATGAACAAGACTTATGAATCATTTAACCTGCTATTGAATAAAATTTTAAGCTCTTAGTAGAACTAAATATTACTTAATACAACATTTTTGTTTATAGTACCCAAAAGAAAAATATTACCTACAAGAAATTCTACGCTATAGTCTGACTACCCTTTCCCATGCTTGCTAAGCACATAAGACAAGTCTGTGAATGACCTAGTATTATCTTTACAATGCTGTGCTATGTGAATTCTGAATGCGTGTAAGAAATACATCAAACCTAGTAACATAGGCAAAAATCAGATACTGCTAGTCCATAAACTTCAATTAGAAAGTTTAAATTAGACTGAAGGGAAAATTTTAGCCTAAAGATATCAAATAGAGCTATAGTGGCTTGAAGTGAACTATTGCCCTGTCTCATAGGATTCAAGTAGTTTGGATGGAGTAAATGTTTAATTTAACAAGCAGTTGTTTTGATGGATTCCTCTGAACTTGAGAATAACAAGGGAATGTTAAAAAAAAAAAAAAAAAAAAAGAAAGAAACCATCCTTGATCATTGTTCTGGTCCTCATACATGCTCTGGTTCTCTCTTTACTGCTGGCGTAGAGGAAGGGGACCCTCTTGCAGGCTCACAACCTGGTGGGTTTTGGTGCAGAGATGTGATAAAGCTTGTTCTAACTATCTGCCTGTAGAGATAGTTACTCATATCAGACTGGGTCAGGTGAGCTGGGTGGCAGAGCCACTGTTGAGCTTCAAATCACTAAGTTGTAACTCCCGAATCTGCTCCTCCTCAGCTCTTGAATTTCTGCCTCCTTTCCAGGAAAGATGACAATGAGATGGACAGCTTTTTGACAGAGAAATGGGAGGGAGTGTCCACTGACCCAAGGAAAATACTTCATCTCATGAAAACATGGTTTATTTTATATAGAGACATATAAAAATGCATGTAAACAAGCATTTTTTATTGAACATTAAATTTTATTGGTACAGAGCATGTGTTTTGTTATACTGGTGACTAATGCCTTTTAAAAATGAGATTTTGAAATGCCATTCTACTTATGTAACGGAGATAAAGAGCTTTTAGGACATTGTTCTGCTGTGAACCCCTATAATAATAGCTGATTAGCAACAAGACAACTTGAGGTGCCAAGAATATTTTCTGCAGAACTTTCTATTAAGTAGAAAAAGGTTTTGTTTTTTTGGGCAGATTATCCAGATGCTTTTGCCTGGGAAACCTCTCTAACTAGACCTCAAACATCATTAGTTTGCAAATATTAGTGTGCAAAAATACTTATTTGCATGCAGATGCCCTGGTTGGTCCCTATTTCCCTGTCTAATGAGGTCACTAGGAGAGTGATTTATTTAAAAACATCTAGCTAAAAATAAATTTATCCATGAGAGAAAGAGGAGGAAATATGCATATTAAAAGTTGCTTATTAAAAAAAAAATCTTTATCTCAACGCTGACTTTTTTTTTAAGTTCTGGGATACATGTGCAGAATGTGCAGGTTTGTTGCATAGTTATACATGTGCCATGGTGGTTCGCTGCACCCGTCAACCCGTCATCTAGGTTTTAAGCCCCGCATGCATTAGGTATTTGTCCTAATGCTCTCCTTCCCCTTTTCCCTTACCCCCTAATAGCCTCCCGTGTGTGATGCTCCCCTCCCTGTGTCCATGTGGACACTGAATTTCTTTTTTTTTTTTAATATATATTTTTTATTGCATTTTAGGTTTGGGGTACATGTGAAGAA
>PVKV010025276.1:9501-30049 GCA_004027835.1 Alouatta palliata
TCACGAGGTCAAGAGATCGAGACCATCCTGGTCAACATGGTGAAACCCCGTCTCTACTAAAAATACAAAAAATTAGCTGGGCATGGTGGCACGTGCCTGTAGTCCCAGCTACTCGGGAGGCTGAGGCAGGAGAACTGCTTGAACCCAGGAGGCGGAGGTTGCGGTGAGCCGAGATCGCGCCATTGCACTCCAGCCTGGGCAACAAGAGCGAAACTCCGTCTCAAAAAAAAAAAAAAAGAAAAAAGAAAACCGTATGGCAGATTTACAACAGATCTTCCTGCAATGTCTGTCTGATGTTTTACCAGCCCTTTGAATTTGAGAAAAGTATTTATCCTTTCTGAGCTTCTGGTTTTTTCAATTATAGAATAATAATTTCCCCACAGGTTGTAAGAATTAAGTAAAATAATATATTTAAATCTTAGTACAGCACTTGGCACAGAGTAAACACTCAACAAATGTTACTTTAAAAAAAAAATACCCTAATACTCAAGAGTCACCTTAGCTGTGCCACTCTTAGGTCTAGCAGCATGCAGCAGCACTAGTCACAATCCCTTGTTGGGCAAATGATGATCAACTCGTCTTTATCAGCAAAGAGTTCTACAGGACTAAATGGAGTAGCTGTATATGTTGACTACATATAATTGGGACCAGTACACATCAGTATGGTGAAACAGTTGTAGACTGCCAGTGTCTGTTCTGTTTGGTCATACCCAGTCAGCTCTGATTGGCTAATTCCCTCCATACCAGCTCATAAATGTTTTGGATATCACTTCTGGTCTTATATCCTGTAAAGAATTCTTGACTTTGTGGGTGAAAATATTATTTTTTCCCTCTTTTATGTCCTCAGTTTGTCTATACCTCACTTACTGAATAGTCTATGAATTAGTTGTTTATGTTTCTGTCTTCCTCTGACTTTGAGGCAAAGTCTATACATTATGCATTTATGAGTACCCAGTACTTAAAGCTTATTACTTATCATGTAATCATCATTCAATAAATTCTTCTTACACACATGAAAGAGTGTGGTTCTTGCTGTAAAGCATAAGACATATATAACTTTCAAATCTTCTGTATAAGAATTCAAATATGCTAATTTCTGGTTTTAAGCTAGGGAAACACCTTATTTTAAACAAATAGCCTGATTGATCCATAATATTGTTTTGATATATACTGCCTAAACATTTGTATTTGTAATTTTTTAATGTTTTAAAAATTATCTCTATTGATGGTTATTTTGAATTAGTAACCATGAGATGCAGTTTCTCTCCTATTATTTCTAAAAATTGAACATTTCTTACAGGCCTTTGTGTTGCCACCGTAGGCATTGCAGTATTAATACGAATTTTGACTACATTTCTGATGGTGTGTTTTGCTGGTTTTAACTTAAAGGAAAAGATATTTATATCTTTTGCATGGCTTCCAAAGGCCACAGTTCAGGTATGATGGCTAGGATGGCTTAGCATTTTAACTGCTATTTCTGTGTGATACCTTTAAATATTAAATAAGAATGCTTATTTAAATTTAGCAAAAATAAATAGTTAAAGTTGGATTTATGCAAAGAGTTTATCCTAATCTATTATTTAAAAGCTGTATTTTTGGTATATTAATTCTTTAGATGTGATAGCTCATTAAATTACCTTAGATAACCAGGGTACAAGTAAAAATCCAGTAAATCCCTATTCTACTAGAAAGCAGTAGTAGCTGGAGAGAAGAGTTTGAATTTCATCAGTCAACCCTCTCCCCGTCACCCAAGGAAAGAGTTGTTAACTCTTTTCATGTTAATAAGAGAGTAAAATAGAAACAGCGTGGCTCACCTTAATATTTGGTGATACTTTAATGTTAATATTATTGATAATCAGTTGAGCTTGACCAGAGTCTTTATATATAATGGACAAAAGATTTATTGAAAAAAAACTCAGAAAGGGCTTTATTGATTTCCTAGATTATTAGTTGGTATTAATTATTTAACATTCACTGAACTTCCTGGAAAATGTCTCAATCACTTGACTGAAAATTTGTGCATTCTAATAAACGTGTGATAAATAAAGCAATTATAGATGGCTGCTTGAATTTGTTGACCATGCATTTGTTTGAATACCTATGATTGCTAATTAAGTTAGAACTGTATAGATTATGATTTGTTGCAAATGTGATATATCTTCGGTTGTATTATATATTTTCAGACTGATTACATCAAACAACATTTAACTGTTTTGTCCCAGATTATTTTATAAATAAACATTCAAATTTCTAAGGAATTTTGAGAAATTAAAATTAAATTTTAAGGAATTAAAATCAAGTGTTTTTCATTTAGGAGGCTTTGGGGGATGTGTATGCTCAGTAATTATATTGCAGATTTCAGTTATGCTCTATTCATTTGGGCATTACTCCAGAGTTGTTTTTTCCCTGATTTGATTTTTCAAAAGTGTCTGAAACATAATGGCTAAGAGTTCTATAAAAAGGTTTCTGGACAGAAATGTGACCAGCCAAACTTCAGGATTTCTATTATAGAAGGGAAAGGGGCATTCAGGTTTTTGTGAGCAACTAGTAGTTTCTGCCATTGTGTCGAATGTACACTATTTTCTTTTTCATTGTCTTAGAGGCTAACATTGTTCTGCTCTGTGGAATAAGGTATAACCAGATTAATTACGTTTTTCCCATCTACACTGATACTATTGCATTTTGCCTCTAAAAGAAACTGAAAGTTTTCATAATACTTTCCAATAGATAAATTCTAAATAAAACATTTCACCAACTTGTGAGGCAAAGAGTTGACCAAATACCTAATAAGATCAACTTCAGGTTGTCAAGGTGTCCACTATTTTTATGTTTCATGATGTTTGACAATGAGTTTCAGCTCTAAAGCAGTATATATTTATTTAAAATTTAACAGTTTTCAATAGGTATCACTGCATGTTCTTCATCTTATTTTTTAATTCCAAATTCCTAAAGATAAAAGGAGATGACCAGTAATTTTCATCTTTATTCAGGAAAAATTTAATACATAGAACTTAATGTTATATTTAATTAATATTGTGAGTCTGGATTTGCTTTGTGTTTTGACATGTATTTCCTTAATATTTTTGTAACCCTACCGTACACAGATAGGTACAAATGAGTCATTAGTATGTCCCCATGCAAGGGCAGAAAGAGTTTTTACATCATCAGAACCAGCCAGGCTGAGCTTGGTCACTCATACCTGTAATCCCAGCACTTTGGGATGCTAAGGAGGGAGGATCACTTGAGGCCAGCAGTTCAAGACCAATCTGGGCAACACAGCAAGACCCTGTCTCTAAAAAAGTTAAAACAAAACAAAACCAAAAGGAAGACTAAAACAACTTTCTTAGTTGAGCAAAAGAACAATCAATTTGTTTTTGCAAACAATAAAAAATTTCACTTTTTTTTATATGTGCTTGTCTTATAATGATTCCGTCTTTATCCTTAAACTTTTATAGGCTGCAATAGGATCTGTGGCTTTGGACACAGCAAGGTCACATGGAGAGAAACAATTGGAAGACTATGGAATGGATGTGTTGACAGTAGCATTTTTGTCCATCCTCATCACAGCCCCAGTTGGAAGTCTACTTATTGGTTTACTAGGCCCCAGGCTTCTCCAGAAAGTTGAACATCAAAATACTGATGAAGAAGTTCAAGGAGAGACTTCTGTGCAAGTTTAAAGGTGAAAAGAATGCTGAACATAATGGTTAAAAAGCTGCTACTTTTTTCAAGATGCATATTGAAAAATGTAATGTTTAAACTTAAAATGTAATAGAACCAAGTGTAGCTATTTCTTTAAATAGCATTTTTAGCCCTTACTCTTTCCATGAGGGTGATAATGGTCTATGTCACCAATCCTAATCCCTCTACCTTTTTTTTTCAAACACCCCTTTATCATCCATTTTAATTTGCATAAGGACATATCTACTTTAATGTACTACCACAATTTACAGTTAACATGGGAAACACCAGTTTCAGTATCCTCTTCAGCTAGGATTACTCTAACTTTTAACTTTCACAGTTTTTATGATTCATGTTTGCCCAGGCTCTAATGCCTTGAATTGGTTTTGGCTCCTCTTATTTTATTTTGTTTTTGTTGTTAAACATCATAATGCAGCCCCTGATGAATTTCTACCCTCATTTTCCCTAATAATCTGCCTCTTCTTCATTTCTACCTTCCCAGTACCTTTCTCTGAATTACTGTAACTAATCGGTCCCACCAAAATTGTAAAGTACATGAAGTATCTTCATTGGTTCATCCTCTTGCCTCCTCTAGATGTCAAAAAACTTTATCCTGCCCCCTAGCTGACCACCCAGGTTCCTTTATTTCAGTGGCCTATGTGAGTCTACCTTCCCCTAAGGAGTGCCCTAATCCAGCCCTTTTTAAAATTTGTTTCTTATGACCCATATCTTTAGGTTCTTCCGATTTCTAGGTAGGAGATAGGTAAGTTTCAAATCTACGCCAGACTCATGAATATTACATTAGGGTAATGTACTATAATGAAGAAAGAAAAAATACAGTGCCTAAAAGAAAATAGAATTTGATTTCCCTCTAATGAAACTGACTGGTTGGTTGATACTAATAGAGTTACTCTGCTCATGGTTCATGAGGTCTGCTCAGAGTCCCATGTCTTTCTGTCCTGAAGCTCTGCCATGCCCTAGCTTAGGACATGGCTTAACCTATTTATGCCAGAGGTTGCAAAATTTTTTTGTGTGAAAAATCAGACCTCAGCAATGACCTTGAGCAGTAGGATATAAATAACTCCCACAAGCATACCATTCCAATAATGGAACACTAGGCATAAATGGGTTAAAAATGGATCTCTACCATGTTTCCATTCTAGCTCTCAAAGAAGGAAAATGTAAGTAAAGCAGTTTATTTTTGAGGAAGTGATGTGGAAGGAAGTTGGACATGTCTCTTCTCCTACCCTTGCTGGTGATGATCATATTCAGCTGTGAGGCAGCTAAGTGTTGTCTCTAGCTAAGCATTCATACTCCTAGGAGGAACAAAACGTCAGATTTTGGGGGCCAGAGCTTCCGCTGTGTTGGCTGTTACCATCACTTAGTAGCATATTCTTACATGTAAACAAAAGCTTTTGAAAGACATAGCCTTAAACCAAAAGAATGACTTCTATGGCAGGAATTTCAGACACTGTTAATGCCAGCGGAGAAAATATTAGAAGAAAGGCTTCTCTGCATCATATTTTGTCCCACTTTGTAACAGGCCATCTCTGCTTTTGTGTATCACTCGTAAGTTACTCTTCACTCTAGGTCATCTTCTGTGTAGTTGCTAAAATAATCACATTCACATAAAGTTTACAGTTTTTACCATGTTATCTGTGTACCTGAAGTATTTATTATATACTTGTCATATCCTATTTAAACTTCTCGACCTAGAATTCAAAGTTCATTTTCATCTTGAGGTAGATATTAAATATGTATTAGATGAATGAATTATGAATGTCCTAATCCCAACAAGCTGATCTGCATAAATAAAGCCTTTCCATTCCTCTCTTCATTAGACTTCTGTTCGAGCCTTATCCACCAGGCCTTTCACCTCTATTCAAAACTAGTTTAATATTCATCTCTTCTAAATGACCTTCAATTTTATGTCCACCTGACTTTGGTTACCCTATGGTGCTGTACTCCTTTACTGTTTATGCTCTTAATTTGGACTTGATTAATTTATACCAAAGGTCAGATAAGTGTTTTGAACTGAACTTCATTAGTTAGGTGCACTTTCCTGGGGGCACCATAAACTTAATAATCATCTGGTCCTCTATTTTTGCAGGCTCTGAAAGTAGATGCATTCAAAAAATACTTACTGGAAGCTTTTGAGATCCAGGCACATCATCAAGAATAATATTGTTCCTGTCCTTAAGAATTTGACAGTTCAGTAGAGGAGACAGACAATTAAACAAGAGAATGCAGAACAATATGATAAGTGCTATTATACAGTAACTACAGGGTGCCAGGGAGCTCACAGCAGAAGCACTCAGTCAAACCAAGGCTGGTGGAGTTTAGGCACAGCTTCCCAGAGAAATTAGGGCATTGGCTGAGGGCTGATTAGGACTTACCCAGCAAAAGGGATATGAGACTACAAAGTGTTAAACACTTCATGCTGTTTTCTAGGTCATCAGTCGCATTTTCTCCAAGTAACAAGCTTGGAATACTTATTAACTTATACAAAATACAGTTAGTATAACTAAATCAGAATGCTATTGAAAACATTTAGAGCCCCAAGGAAAATTAGAAATGGAAGTCTACAGAGTATAGAATTGATTGAAGGACACCTGAAGCCATTGCCAATACCTTTTTCATTTTACAGGGCATGCAACAAGTTCTTTTCTGCCTCTAAGAGGGCAGCCACCGTCTAAATCTCTGTGACTGCCCAGTGCTGGCCTTTTGACTTCTTCTACTAAATCTCTGAAATTTGTGCCTATTCCTGGAAGCTCTTTGTAGGAATTTATTAATTGCTATAAGACTATGTTGCTATTATATATCACGGAGATGGTGTAGTCAAGAATGACAGAGGCTGACCATTCAGCAGCGCTCACCATGTGGGTCTGGGGTTTGTCACCACATTGAAAGTCACATCTCTTTACTTGGTTGGTGCAATTAGAGTTAACCTCATAGAGTACTGACCAACCAAACCTAGCCACACTTAAAGCACAGATAGAAACACTTACTGTAACCTTTGGATCCCTTATACATACTTGTGTCAGAACACATATAACACTTTTTTTCCATTTATTTACATGTTTGTCTCTTATTAAATCAGTCCCTATGGGTAGGAACCTTGTCTTAATTATCTTTGAACATCAGCATTTTTCACAGGGCATGGAACATAGTAGACATTTAATAAACATTTACTGACTAAATCTGAGAGGAATAGAATTCTCTCTCAATATCAGAAAACTACTTGCCACACAACAGTTCAGATCTTAGTCCGCTTAGTCTATCTTAGTGTTATAGCAGCTTGGGCTGCTATAACAAAATACCATACACTGGGTGGCTTACACAACAGAAACATATTTCTATTAAAGGCTGGAATTTCAAGGTCAGGATGCCAGCATTGTTGGGCTCTCATGAAGTCTCTCTTCCTGGCTTGCCAATGACCACCTTCTCACTGTGTCATCACATGATGCCAAGAAAGAGCAAGCAAGCTCTCTGGTGTCTCTTCTTATAAACGCACTCTAATCACATCACGAAGGTCCTACCCTCATGAGTCTGAGGCATGAGAATTGCTTGAACCCAGGAGGCAGAGGCTGCAGTACACTGAGATCACTCCACTGCACTCCAGCCTGGCAAATCCCCATATCCAAATACATCACATTGGACGTTAGGGCTTCAACATACGAATTTGTGGGGAAGAACATAATTCAGTCCCTGACAGAAGTATCATATTTCATTTTTCTCTTTGGTATTAATTCCGAATCACCTTGATTGACCTTGATGTCCTCAAAATTACCTCAGGTGTATATTTGCAAATGGTCTCATCTACTACATTCTTTAAAAATAGTATTGATTACTTTTTCTGATTATAAAATAACCATTTTCATTGCAGAAAATTTAGAACACAGAAAAATACAAAGAAGAAAACTGAAACTACTTGAATATAAACATCTATTTTATTTTGAGTCTTGTAAATTGTACTGCAGTTTTGGGGGATGTATTATTTTCAGAAAGATATATCATCTACTGAATTCATTGAGTGAAAGGCATACTTCATGTTTGACTTTTATGATGCTAAGTAGATTGAAGAATTTCGTTGTACATAATGAATGCTAAGCCTTAAAAAAAAGCATATGTTTATGTTCAAATATTCATTTTGCAATGAATAAAACACAAATCCCTGCCTTCATGGAGCTTGTTTTAAAATCCATTTAATCCCTCACTCAGAATATATTATAACATGCCTACTGTGTGACAGGTCTTGTACTACCTACTAGGGAATACAGTGATGAACAAGATATTTAAAGGCTCGATTTTCAATAGAATTTGAATTCTAGTGGAAAATTGACACTGTGAGCAATACAAATGTGAATAAGACATGATACTTGCCTTTAAGAACCTTAGAAGGAAATAAGATATGTACAAATAGCTATATTCCAAGTGAATAATTCAAAAGTGTTCTTAGTGTAGAAGTTGAAGAAATCTTAGAGAAGCTGATACTTGAACTAGACCTTCAATAGTGGAGAGGATCTGGATGGATGGGGTAATATTAGGGAGTAAGGTGAAGACGGGAACAACTAGGTGGGAGGCTGGCATATTAGCAAAGTTTTAGTAAAGCAAAGTTTAGTAAAGTTTAGTAAAGCCTGGAGCATAGAAAGTGATTGGCAGTTGAGACTGATGAAGAGAATTAGAAAAGAAAGGTGGCACTGAAATCATACTAAATAGATCACTAGCCAAATTTTTATTTTTGTTGAAGTACTTTCAGAAGTATGAAACTATTTATGTGGAAAGTTTTAAAACTTTTTTGTATCATGTCAAATTTAGTTTTAAAAAATTGCTGTCAGTTAACATTCTCCTTTCTCCTCAAAAGCTTTTGCTTTCTGTGACATTGTTGCAAATATAATACATTTACTTATTTTTAAAACACTGTTAATTTTTATAAGAAAGGTTATCAGATGATTGTTTAAATGTAAATTTTCATTATATTGTCTCTCAGTGAACCACAGTACTTTTTTGAGGTCTCAGAACATTGTATTTTTATATGAATCATTTATGTAGCTCTCTGTAACAGGTGGGAATTGCTTCACGGCATTTGAGGAACATGTAATATATTTATAGTTGACTGACTCAAATCCAGCCTGAGCCCTCTGACCTCATGAGAATTCCAAAGCTCCATTTGTTGATGTGCGCTAAGTCTTCCTTATGTGGACCCTAAGGCACTTATCTCTCCAGGAGCCCATTCCTTTCAGAGCAAAAGAGTAGTGCCCTGGAGGCAAGCAGACTCCTAGCAAAGGTCTTTCTTTCCAGCTCTACCATTTGTCCCTCCTCCCAGTATCTTTAGGGATCTACCTGCTTTTCCAGTGAATACAAAACATTTCTTTTTCATGAGTGCAAAACATTCCCTTAATCCTGTAATCATGAAACACTGTCTACTTGCCTGAAATGAGGAAGAAAATAACTTTAAATCCTTGCTGAGATGTCTATGTGACCTCGAAGGAAGGTGTTAAAAAGGGCCAGGCTGTGGTGGCTCACACTTGTAATCCCAGCACTGTGGGAAGCCAAGGCGGGCAGATCACTTGAGTCCAGGAGTTCGAGGCCTCCTGGGCAACAGGGTGAAACTCCTCTCTACTAAAAATACAAAAATTAGCAGGGGGGGTGGTGGCGCCCACCTGTAGTCCCAGCTACTGGGGAGGCAGGCAGGAAAATCGATTGAACCCGGGAGGCAGAGGCTATAGTGAGTGGAGATCGCACCACTGCACTCCAGCTGGGGTAAAAGAGCGAGACCCTGTCTCAACAACGACAAAAACAAAACCAATAAAAAGGTAATTTCGTATTTAAGTTACCCAAGAAGAGCTGTAATTTGAATCAGATCTTAAATGATGACTAAGAAAAAGAACACTCGGTTAGAGGAATTAACTTTAGAAAATGCACTGAGGCAAAAAGGATACCATGTTCAAGAGTAAACATTGTTTTGAATGTCAGGAGAAACATTAGATAGGAAAGGGCGGTTTATCTTTGAAGCTTGGACTTTCTCCAGTAACAGTTGTTTTTGTCTTTTATAGGAAGCATGGATTCTATTAGTGGAACCTTTGAGACTGAAACGCCAAAGCCTCTGGGCCCACCATCAACGCAGCTCTGCTTTCATTTCTTTCATATGCCGTTTCCAAATAAGATTTCATGCAGAAAACAAAACAAAACAAACCCACAAAGGTTTTATACTGATAACAGTATATAAGTGTTTACTTTGTACAAAGCGTCTTTGTTCCAGACACTTGCCCTGTCTCATTGTCTCTCATACCACCACAGTGTCCTTTACAGATGAGAAAACAAGCTCAGGGAGATGATATATTTGCCTAGGTCCCATAACTAGCAAGTGACAGTGCTGCAGTTTAAGCTCAGGCCGTCTTGGGGCGAGACCGCGCTCTTTTATCCTTGCACTTTAAGCTGACTTGAGGGGAAACACGATCTGGGTTTCGACAAGTTTACTTCTGGCACGTGCAGTCCCGAGCACTGCTTTTTGGCTAAAATGCCCAGTGATGTCAACTCTGTCCCTGGATATCCACAACCCGATAGGTCAATATTCAGAAAAGACGTCGAAAGGACGTGTTTCAGTTCAATAGACCGAAAACACAACAGACACTGCCAGGAGCCCCGGAACACTCGCCTCTGCCGGCGCGGGCGGCTAACACGTCACTTAAACGCGCTGCCGCCCCTTCGCCCCGCCCCGCTGCGTCGGCCCCGCCCCTGCGCGGGGGTCGGGCGGGGCGTTCGCTTCACCACCACGCCCACCTGCGTGGCGCGTGGCTTGCGCTACCGTTACTAGGCTCCTGGACCGCTCCGGGCCAGCGAGGGCTGCGAAAGGAGTTGTAGGTACGGCCCATTTTTCTTAACTCCGCCTTTCCAAGCCCTTTGACGCTAGTCCCGGGTCTCCTGCGGTCATTTCCTTGCGGGTCATTTCCTCAGGAGGGCCTTTCCTCCCGCTCAGTTCAATGGGATGCTTGGGCCCCTCTCCCAGATGCTGAGGAAACAGCCACAGACGTTGTCTCTCCTCTCCCTGACTCATTTCCTTACTCCTTCATCCTACATCTCTCTGTTCTCTCTTCTTTTTTCTTATTTTACAAATATTCGCCAGAAAGAAAAAAGAGATCTGTCAGTCAAGATTAACTGCAAACTTAATTTTATTAAGTGTAGACTATTTTACAGATGGTAGATTTCTGCAAATAAACCTTCATATGCTCCTGTGATGGAAGATGTGTTCTGGGATTGGTTGCAAATCCTGAGAAGGCTCTCTTCCCCCACCTACCCACCCCCATGCCCCTCAAGCCTGTTTACTCCTCTTGGTTTTAACCCAGTGGACAAACACTTCCAGCAGTGCCCAACCTTTTTGGCACCAGGGACTGGTTTCATGGAAGACAATTTGGGGCAGGGGAAAGGGGAGGAGGGGATGAGATGAAACTCTTCCATCTCAGATCATCAGGCATTAGATTCTCATTAGAAGGCGCAATTTAGATCCCTCGCATGCGCAGTTCACAATCGTGTGCACTGTGAGAATAATGCCTCCACTGATCTGACAGGAGGTGGAGTTCAGGCAGTAATCCTGTTGCCCGGCTCACCTGCTAGGTGGCGTGTTCATAACAGGCCACAAACCTGTACCTGTCTGCCGCCCACGGGTTGGGAATCCCAGCTTTAGACTAATGCTTTTGAAGGAAAAAGGACAGTTGTACACATACTGTGTGTGTTACAAGAGCTCTGCAGTACCATAACCAGGTCCCTTACTCCCCTCTATGGCTGTCCTAGAGCCTATGAAAGATCAGATTTGGTGATGCAGGGAGAAAATTGGCCCAGTTGGCACTGAGAGAAGCCACACACCACTCTTTGATTTTCCGTAGAGATAAATATAATTATTTGTGCAACAGAAGTGTGAAAAAAACACTTAATATTGTCACCCCTAGAGAATTCATGCCCCAAATATTTTAGTGACTGTGTGCCTATGAAAATATGGGCATTCATATTTATTGTCCTCTGTGAGTACCAGAATTTTTTTAACTTACTTTTAAAAATCAATACAGATTTAGTTGGTACAAGTTCCGTTTTGTTGTGTGGATATATTGCGTAGTGGTGAAGTCTGGGCTTTTAGAGTACCAGAATTTATACTGCTGTTTTTCAGTTGGCTCTTGTCGTAAGGTCCTGCCAATTACCAGACAAAAGGAAATAGGCAGGTGCTTTAATAGTAACATATAAAATATCATTTTTATAGTACTTCTCATTTTGTCATACTCATCCTGTTTAAACACTTCGGTTGGTTAACCAAATCCCATTTTACTGGAGTGTTTACTAAACGCTGAGATTGAACAGTACCTGGAACATAGTATAATATACATTTAGTAAATATCTTTTGGAGGAATGAATGGATGAGCTTCTGAAGAAGCCATACCTTAAGCACCTTTGTTTTTTCTGGACCCAGAGCTAAGTCTAGCAATAGTAAACTCACCAGTGTGAGTTAAATAGAGAAGTCAAGTGACTGGTTTAGGGAAAGGCATTCATCAAGTATTTTTTAAAGAATATCCTACTTTGCCAGGCAGTGTTTTAGGCATTGTGAATACAATGGTCAGAAAGACTAGTAAAGATCCCTGTTCTTAGAAAGTTAAATTCTAGTGAGTGGAAGTTAGAAAATAAATAGGTAAACAAGATATAAACAGGGAATTTTGCATAATGATAAGCACAGTGAAGATGTAAAACAGTGAAGGAAGAAAGACTGGGGGAGGTGTTAGTTTAGACTGAATGCTTAGTGATATTTTTAAAAAACCAACCATAGAAATATTTGGGATCAGAGCACTACAGTTAAAGGCAACTCCAATTGCAAGAGCCCTAAGGCAGAAGAGAACTTGGCTCCTTCAAGGAACATCGTAAAGACCACCGTAGCTAGAATGTAGAGAAAGTGGTACCAGATGAGCTTGGAGAGATAGGTAGGGGCCAAGTCATGTAGGGCTTTGAATAGGCCATGGAGAGCTAGCTACCCAGGGAAGAAGTTTGGAATTTATTTCAAGTATGAAGAGAAACCAGTAGTGACTTTGGAGAAAGGGAGTGGTAGGATCTGATTTACATTGTAAAAAGATTTGCTCTGCCTATTATGTGATGACTAAATCACAGGGGATGGGGAGCAAGATCTATAGCAGAGGACAATTGCAGATGTCCAAAGAGAATGACAAGTTTGAGTTAAAATAACAGAGAAGTCGATACATGTGAGCTCTGTTTTAGTGGCAGAGCCTACAGATTTTGTGATGTTTTGAATATAGAGGTGATGAAAAAGGAGTCACTTCTAGCCCCTACGTTTTTGTCTTGAGCTTTTGTGGATGGTTGTGCCATTTACCAAATGGAAAAGACTAAGGAATAAAAAGGAGCAGTGGGGGCAGAGGGGAGTTTTATTTCACTTAGGTTAATTTTTATATGCTTATTAGAAATCAAAGGTAAGTTGAGTCTTGAGCTCTGTGCAGAGTGCAAGGGACCAAAGATACAAGGTTGGGAGACACCAGCATATGGGAAACTACCTAGGGCAAGTGTGTTTACAGAGAACATTGCAGTGACTAGTGTAAAGCAGAGGAAAAGAAGCAAACAAAGGAGATGGACGAATAGCCAATGAAGTAGGAAGAAAATCTGAAGAGTGCAGTGACATAAAAGCCAGGACTACAAAACGTGGCCAATAGTATTAAATCATCCTTAGAAATCAAGTGAAATGAAAAGATTTGTGCATTGGATTTTGGAAACATAAAGTAGTTATGTGCCTTGACTAGTACATCGAAGAGAAAATGTGGTATCAAGAAATTGACATAGTACTGTAGACATCTGAAGATGTTTCACTATAAAAGAGAGCCAAGAAATAGCGGTAATAAAGGAATATGTATGGTCAAAGAAGAGTTTTTTTTTTTTTTTTTTTTTTTGAGACGGAGTCTCACTCTGTTGCCCAGGCTAGTGTGCAGTGGCACAATCTTGGCTCACTGTAACCTCCACTTCCTGGATTCAAGCGATTCTCCTGCCTCAGCTCCTGAGTAGCTGGAATTACAGGTGCGAACCACCACACCCAGCTAATTGTTTTTTTTTTTTTTTTTTTTTTTTTTGTATTTTTAGTAGAGATGGGGTTTCACCATGTTGCCAGGCTGGTCTTGAACTCACAACCTCGTGATCCACCCACCTCGGCCTCCCAAAGACCTGGGATTACAGATGTGAGCCACCGTGCCTGGCCAATAAGGGTTCTTGAAGATAAGGATACTTAAGCATATTTTTGGACTAATAGGAATGATCCAATAGAGGGGGGTGAAAATGATGGTATAAGAGAGAGTGTGTATATTTTAGGAGTGAAGTCTTTGAGAAAATGAGAGGGGATGGGATCCAGGGAATATACAGAAGTTTTGGCCTTAGGTAGGAACATGATAATTTCTAGTAATAAGAAAAAAGCAAGTATGGGTAGAGATGCAGATAGATGGATAGATTCAGTGGTCAGAGGTGAGACCTTTCTGCCTGATAGTGATACTTTTTCTCAATGAAGATAAGGTAGGAGGCAAGATTAGTAAGGGGTGAGAAGGAATATTTCAGTAGGAGATTTAAGGGGAGAAGATAAGATACAAAATAGTCATTTGGAGGATGGAAAGCAATCAGAATAGTAGCACACTGGGCAAAATTGAGTGGCCATTTCAGATTTGTGGTCCTGTGAGGGAGCAGCTGAGATACAGTGGAAGAAAAAGATGATAGGAACTAAGGATATCAAGGAACTGAAAGACCAGAGTGCTGGGTGGATAGACCACCTGGATATTAGTGGTTGAATTAGTAGCTAAATTAGTATTTGAACCCAGATGTCCTGACTTGCTAGCTCAATGGGTTACCATTTTACTATGAAATGGTTCACAGCATTACTCTTTTGGGCCACCGACCTACCCTTTCAGTCGACATTAAGAAAAAAAAATCGTGGCCTGATTTTTTTTTTTTTTTCTCGTCCATGCATTCAAATTATAGACTTTCATAGGCTGGTATTTCTGTCTTGTTTCTTTCATGTGTTAATATATACTTATTCAATTTTTGGCTTGCTTTTCTTTGTGATTTTTAACCATTTCCATCAATACATGTTTATTAAAGTACAATAGTCTATCTCTTAGATGTAAAGGGAAGATGAAGAATAAATTTTGGAAATCCTGTAGCCTTACAGAGCTGGGATAACCAGTCATAAGGATACTTGATCAGCATTGACTTTAATAACAATAATAATAATAGCCATCATTTTGGATAACCTTTTACATTTTATGCTTTTATTTTCTCTTTATTTCATTTCATTCTTGTAACTGCCTTTTTCAGATGAGGAAATTGAGGCTCAGAGAGCTTAAGGGTCTTGACCAAGGACACATACCTAGTAAGTGGCAGAATTATTAATCACAGTATTCTGACTCTGAGTCTTATATTTTCCACTACATTAGTTTATCTCTTTGCTTTTTACACTCCGTTGTATCCAAAGTGATATCAATGAAAACCTCACTGGGTAGAAAGTATTGGCTGGCGGCCTCTTACAATGCAAATAATATTTAGTATGTGTTTAAAATCCAATCATTGATGATATAAAATATTTATCTACTATATACTATGTTTGGCAATTAAAAGAACTCAGAAATGATTATGAAACTGTCTGGTTTAATTTAGTAGGGGAATAGATAGGAACACAAATCACTAAGAAATATTTCTTGGAATTCTCTTACATCCTAAATGTGCTTCTGCAATACTCTGTATTTACCACATTCTGTATACAGAGAAGAATACCGTATCTGTAACATAATGGGCCCTCAATCAATATTTGTCAAATTTAAAAATGGTGACAGTTAAACAAGGAATTAAAATACTGGGTGGATGCTGTGATAAGGGTTGGATGCTATGATAAGGATGCATGTTGTTGAAGGTAGTGTCAGGACATTTTCTGGAAGAAATGACTTCAAAATTGATGAAGGGTTGGCTGGATGAAAAGCAAGAGTGTTGGTGTTGGAAGGTAGCAAAGAGAATGCATAAAGTTTTGGGGATGTAAGACATGGCAACTTTGAGGATCAAAAATTTAGTATGGCTAAAGTTTAGAGTGTCAGGTAAAGAATGAGGAGGTAGGGAGGGTCAAGGTTAGAGCCTTATTTAAAGAGCCTTATAAGCTGAGTGTCAGGAGTTTTAACTTTTTCTTCTTCTATGGGAAGTCATTGAAGAATATTAAGAAAAGAGTTGCCATAATCAAGCTTACATTTAAGAATATTGTTCTGCATTGTGAAAATTACATTGAGGAGGAACAAGACTGGAGGTGGGGAAAATAGCTGGAAGGCCATTACAGTGTTTAGGTGTGAAAATGCTTATGGCCTGGACTGGACTAGAGGCAATTTATCTGGAAAGAAATGGACAAAATGTTTAAACATTCAGCAACTTGTATTAATATGATTTAGTAATTTACTTGATGCTAGCAGATAAAGAAAAGCAGGGAGAAAGAATGGCATCTCAGTTTCTATTTTGAGCAACTAGGTAGATGGTGGTTTCATTCTCTGAGATAGGAAATTATTTGAAGAAGGAATAACTGGTGGGGAAAGATCTTAATTAAGTTTGTACATATGCTAACTTAAAGATGCTTCTAAGACAAGTAGAGATATTCAATGAGTAATTAGATATACTAAAGAGAATCTTGAGAGCTTTTCTAGTTCAAATTTCTCAGCATATTAGTTATAACTGTAGCCTAAATAGTAGAATATATGTTGAGAAATGTATATAGAGTGAGAAGAGAATAGAGCATAGAGAAGAATTCTGAGGAATTCTTTAAAGAATGAATAGAGGATAGAAGAAGCCAATAACAAAGACCAAGAAAGGACACTAGAGAGGTAAGGATGGTAGAGCAAATAACGAAGTGATGTGAGAATTCAAAAGGGGAAAAACACATCCAGTTTTTGTAGTGTGCATTGTAGGAAGCTTTATTTAGAATAATCAATGGATGTTTACAAAGAAGTGCAGTGGGAAGATGTTCCAACCAAATAAAAGCATGGAGAGCAAATAACAGTTTGACTGAAATGTAGGGTCACAAGAAAGAACAAGAGAAAAAACTGATAAGGTAATTTTATTCCATGTATAGCAAACCTTGGATTTTGGGTAAATTTGTGGTATATTTGTCTTTAGTTGAGAAAAACCATTGTGTTTGATGCTAAGAGAAAGACAGGAATATAAAACATGAATCCTGGAATGCTTTATGCTGTGGTTTGACTGTTGATATCTCCTCCAAAATTCATGTTGAAATTTAAACTCCAATGCAACAATATTAAAAGGTGGGATGTTTAGGAAGTGATTAAGGTCATGAGGGATCTGCCCTCATGCATGTATTATGAAAGTTCTTGCATGAGGGCTGGGGACAGCTAGCTAGGACTTTTTTACCTTTCCATCCCTTCCACCATGTGAGGACACAATGTTCATTCCCTTCAGAGAATACCATGTTCAAGGAAACCTTTTGGAAGTAGAGACCTTACCAGACACTGAATCTGACCGAACCTTAATCTTGGATTTCCCAGCCTCCAGAATTGTGAGAAAATAGATTTCTGTCATTCATAAATTACTCAGTCTGAGTATTTTGGCATAGGAGCAGAAATGGACTAAGAAATTGTTACTAAGAAGTGGAATGTTGCTATAACAAATACCTGTTATTGTAAAAAGCTGCTTTGGAACTAGTAATGAGTAAAAGTTAGAACAGTTTTGAAGTGCCTCCTAGAAAAAGTCTAGATTGCCATGAACAGAGCATTAAAAGCAATTCTGATGAAGGTTTGGAAGACGAGGAGAGCTGTAGAGAGAGTCTCCATGTTCTTAGAGATTATCTAAGTGATCATGATCAGAAGGTGGTGGAAATGTGGAGACTAAAAGCCATTCTGATGAGTTCTTCAATGACAATGAAGAATACCTTACTAGAAACTGGAGGAGAGGCCATCCTTGTTCTAAAGTGGCAAAGAACTTGGCTGAATTCCACCTGTGTCCTAATGCTTTGTGAAAGGCAGAACCTGTGAGCAATGAACTAGGATATTTAGGGTAAGAAATACCTAAACAAAGTGCTAAAGGTGCTACATGTTTCTCTTGACTGTTTATAGTAATATACAAAAAGAGAAAAATTAGCTCAAGATGGAATTTGTAATCAAAAAGAAAGCAGAACTTAAAGAATTGGAAAATTTTCAGCCTAACCAGGTTGTGAAGACTATAAAGGTGAGTTCAGGAGAGAATACCGAGAATATGGCCAAGCGAATGTTTGATAAGGAGATTAGTATGGGTGGAAGGACACTGGATGCTACTCATCAAGACAGTGGAGGAGTGGCCCTGAAGGAATTTCGGAGATCTTTGAGGCTACCACTCCTGTCACAGGCTCAGAGTGCCAGGACCTTCAGGGCAGAACAGTTTCAAGGGAGGGGCCCAGGGTGCCCATGGGACCTCAGGGCTTGCTGCCTAGGGCCGCCTCAACTTTCTACTCTACACATCTGGCTCACCATTCCTTAGCCACACCAGCTGTGGCTCAAGCAGGCCCAGGTGCAGTGTCAGAGATCATAAACAGTAAACCTTGGTGGTATCCATAAGACTACAGATAGTCTGTAGTCATGGCTGTCTCCACGAAGATTTCAAAGGAGGTCACAGAGAACCTTAAGGCTCAAGCAGAGAACTGCCAGAAGTGTGAGGTCAGCTCAGAGAGTCACCACAAGGACAGTGCCTAGAAGAGCTGTGGAGTCAGAGACACCGCAGAGAGCTCCTAAAAGGGCAATGCCTAGTGGAGCTGTGGGGACAGGGCCACCCCCAAGACTGTAGGCCACTAGAGCTACCAATGTGCAATTCCTGCCTGAGAGAACCACAAACGTATGATGCCAACATGTTAGAGCTGGTGCATGGGCTGCTCCTACTAAAGCCATGGAGGCAAGTCTCCCAGAAGACATGGGGCTCAACCCTGTCCCTGTTGCATGCAGAAGGCAGGCCATGGAGTCAAAGAAGATTATTCTAATACCTCAAGATTTAATGTTGTTTCGCTTCTTGGGTTGGGACTAACTTGGAACCTATTACCCCATTCTTCTTTCCTGTTTCCTCCCTTTTGAAAAGGGAATATCCTCTGTCTGTCCCACCATTATATTTTAGAATGATATAACTTGCTTGATATCATAGACTCACAGCTGGAGAGCAATTTGCCTCAGGGTAAATCAAATCTTGAGTCTCACCCATATCGGATTTAGATGAGACTCTGGACTCTAGACTTTTGAGTTGATATTGAAGAGAGTTAAGACTTTTGGAGCTATTGGGATGGAGTAAGTGTATTTTGTATGTGAGAAAGACATGAATTTGTTGGGGGTACAGGGGCAAAATGCTGTGGTTTGAATGTTTGTGTCCCCTCCAATTTCGTGTTGAAACTTAATCCTCAATGAAACAGTATTAAGAGGTAGGAGCTTTAGGAAGTGACTAGGTCATGAGGGTTCTGCCCTTATAAATGGATTAATGCCTTTATATAATAAGTGGAGGGAACTAGCTAGCCCCTTTTCACCCTTCTCTCTTTTCCAACATGTGAAGATACAGCATTTATTTCCTCCAGAGGATGCAGCATTCAAAGCACCATTTTGGAAGCAGAGGTCTGAGTTCTTACCAGAAGCCAAATCTGTCCAGTTAGATCTGGGATTTTCCAGCCTCTAGAACTGTGACAAAATAAATTTTTGTTATTTATAAATTACCCGGTCTTGAGTATTTTGTTATAGCAACACAAATAGAGAAAGACACTGCTATGGTTTGAATGTTTGTCCTCTCCAAAACTCATGTTGATTTTAACAGTATGAAGAGATGGGACCTTTAAGAGGTGATTAGGCCATGAGGGCTGTGCCCACATGAGTGAGGTTAATTTCATTGTAAACAGACAAGTTCTGCCACCCATTTCCCTCTCTTATCCTTATACCTTCTACCATGTGAGGACATAGCCTCCCTCCCCTCCAGAGAATGAAACAAGGGGGCCCTCACACGATGCTGGTACCTTGATCTTGAACTTCTCAGCCTCCAGAACTGTGAGAAAGAAATTTTTGTTCATTATAAATTACCCAATCTGTGGCATTCTGTTACAGCAGTACAAAATGACCTAAGACAGATACCTCGTCACTTTATTGTGGAAACAAGATCTAGGCACCAAAAAGCAATTGAAAATCAGAGTACTATCTGATTAATGAGAACAAACCCTAAATACTGCAAGGAATTTTAACAGTGACAGTTCATTTGAATTACAGTAGCAGAGGTTTAGCCCAGATTTGTATTGTCCTGATTAAATAATAATGCCAGGTAGTCATTATCTTAAAAAAAAAAATACTGACCTAGTTTGAATGCTTTTTATAAAGAGTATTCTGTTTTTGCATGTAGGTCTCAAATTCATTTTTTTTAGAAAGATGGATATTGTGGTTGTTTTTAATGTGTTAATCTTTTAGCTAACCTCAAGAAGAGTTTTGTTTGAAAGGCAGCAATATTTCCAAAGATTCCAAAGCAATACATACTCACAAACACAATTATTGATGCATGTGTTTTACCTAACACTAATTGAATAAGTATGTGTTAAATGCCTATTACCTGTCAGCAGTGCATAGTAGATAAGAGAGTAGACTACGGAGGGGAGGATCCAAGATGGCCGATTAGGAGCAGCTGAGGATTGCAGCTCCCAGTGAAAGCGTGGAGGGTGAGTGGACGCCACATTCCCAGACGGATTTTTATTGCCCACCGACCAGGAGATTCCCAGGGGGAGGAGCCCCACGGGTCGCCAGCGCACCTGGTTTGGCCGGCGCGGCTGTTTTCGCCGGCTTGGCTGTTTTCGCCTGCGCGGCCGTTTTCGCTGCCGCTG
>PVKV010025277.1:0-29943 GCA_004027835.1 Alouatta palliata
TTTTTTTTTTTTTTTTGAGATGGAGTCTTGCTCTGTTGCCCAGGCTGGAGTGCGGTGGCGCGATCTCAGCTCACTGCAACCTCTGCCTGCTGAGTTCAAGTGATTCTCCTGCCTCAGCCTTCTGAGTAGCTGGGACTACAGGTACACACCACCACACCCAGCTAATTTTTGTACTTTTAGTAGAGATGGGGTTTTACCAGGTTGGTCAGGCTGGTCTGAAACTCCTGACCTTGTGATCTGCCCACCTCGGCCTCCCAAGGGGCTGGGATTACAGGCATGAGCCACTGTACCTAGCTGAAAGGTATTTTTTTTTTAATAAGCCACAGGCCAGAGGAAGACATTTCCCATAGTTATTTCTTGTTTGTTTGTTTAGAGCAAAGGATTAGTATTCATAATGTATTAAGAACGTCTGTAAATCCAAACCAAAAATTAATCTAATGGGAAAATAGGCAGAATATCTGAGTGAGTAACTTACGGGAGAAGAAACCTGAATGATGAGTAAACATGAAGACAGGAGCCTTGCTAGTAATTGGGGTTGCAGGCTGAGGGGACTGAGATAGATGCCATCCACATGAGCTTGCTGCCAAGCTTTGTTTTAGACGAGTCTTGCCGTCACCCAGGCTGGAGTGCAGTGGCTCTATCTTGGCTCGCTGCAGCCCTGACTTCCTGGGCTCAAGCAATCCTCCCACCTCAGCATCCTGAGTAGCTGGGACTACAGGTGTGTGCCACCATGCCTGGCTAAGTTTGTTATTTTTTTGTAGAGACGAGATCTCTCTGCGTTACCCAGGCTGGTTTTGAACCCTAGCCTCAAGCAATCCTCCTGCCTCAGCCTTCCAAAGCACTAGGATTGCAGGCATGAGCCACCATACCTGGCCCTGGGAAACATTTTTAACCTGATGTACCCTTGGCAAGAATGTGGAGTTGTGAGATCTAAGCATTCTCCATGGGAATATAAATTGGTTCAGCCACTTTGGAGAACGGTTTTACAGTCAGAAAATTCCATTTCTACATACATATCCTAGAAAATTTTTGCAAAGTATTATAATTCAAAACAGCATTTTTATTTGTGGTTATTATTTTTTTGAGACAGAGTCTTGCACTGTTGCCGGGGTGGAGTACAGTGGCACGATCTTGGCTCACTGCAACCTCCACCTCCCAGGTTCACGTGATTCTCTTTCCTCAGCCTTCCGAGTAGCTGGGATTATAGGAGCCCGCCACCGAGCCCGGCTAGTTTTTTTATTTTTAGTAGAGACAGGATTTCACTATGCTGATCAGACAGGTTTTGAACTCCTGACCTTGTGATCCGCCTGCCTTGGACTCCCAAAGTGCTTGGGTTACAGGTGTGAGCCACTGCGCCTGGCCAACAGCATTATTTTTAATTGCAAAAAATCGATTAACTGAATATTCAGTAACATGCTGGACAGTTAAGATGTATTCATACACTGGAATGCTGCTGAAGCTAATGTGAATTACTCCTGTAGTATAGAAAGAAAAATAGATGTAGAATACAACATATTTATGTAAAGTCTGAACTTGACATACATGCAGATTTTACACTAAAAGCCGGAAGTGTTTGAGAATGACGGATGTGTCAGAGTGCCTCTGCCAGAGACAGGAAAGGTGTGTGATCAGAGAGGGAGGCAGGGCAGCAGCCGCTTGTGACATTTCTTTCAGAAGCTGGGTGATGGCACTGGTCATTGATGACATGATACTTTGTACCTTTTTTCTTGATCCAAAGAATAATAATTGTTTTTGAAACCAAGTAACCGCTAAAAAGTGGAAAAGCAGTTTATAATTTCCAAACGCTATTTCAAGACTATTTTGGCTGTTTGGGGTCACTTGAGATGCTGTATAAATTTTAGGAGAGGTTTTTCTGTTTCTTCAGAAAACATTGTTGGGATTCTGATAGGACTTGCCTTGGATCTGTAGCTGTAATTTGGGTAGTATTGACATCTAAACAATATTAAGTCTTCCAGTCCATGAATACAAGATATCCTATTTAAGTGTGTCTTTCATTTCTTTTAGCAGCACTTGGAAGTTTTCAGTGTATAAGTGTTTTGCCTCCTTGGTTAAGTTCGTCCTAAGTATTTTATTCTTTTTGACCTGTTGTACATGGAACTGTTTTCTTAATCTCCTTTTCAGATTGTTCATTTTTAGTATATAGAAATGCAGCTGACTTTTGTGTGTTCATTTTGTGCCCTACAACTTTGTGAGTTGGTTTATTCTAACAGATTTTTGTGTGTGAAATCTTTAGGATTTTCTACATTTAAGATAATCCCATCTGCTTACAGGATCATTTAATTCTTTCTTTCCAATTTGGACACCAGCCTTCTCTCTTAGAGAGGCACCCTGAGATATGTATGGTTAAGAGGATGTCTAGGGCTTCCCTCAGGAGGGTAGAGTGGAGGTTAGTATATGAAACAAGGTTATTCTACTCGATCATGGAAACTGGATTATCTGTTCCTTGAGATCCACTGTATTTTTGTTTCTACTTTTGTATATGCTTGAAATTTTATTAGAAATTCCTATAGATGGCCAGGCAAGATAGTTCATGCCTGTAATCCTAGCACTTTGGGAGGCTGAGGCAGGCAGATCACATGAGGTCAGGAGTTCAAGACCATCCTGGCCAACATGGTGAAACCCCGTCTCTACTGAAAATACAAAAATTAGCCGGGCATGGTGGTGTGCTCCTGTAGTCCCAGCTACTCAGGAGGCTGAGACACGAGAATTGCTTGAACCCTGGAGGCAGAGGTTCTAGTGAACCGAGTTCACACCACTGCACTCCAGCCTGGGCTACAGAGTGAGACTCTATCTCAAAAAAAGAAGAAGAAGATAAAAAAAAAAGAAATTCCTGTATGGCCCAGACTTAAGACTGTACCACTAGCGCTTAAAGGCATCAACTTTGGCCACACCGGAAGCCTTAGTCTTACGTGGATTTTGGTCCAAATTCTGCTCCTTTTTATTTCTCAAGATTTCTAGCCAATTCATGTGATACCCTTGAAGGGATCCAGTAAATGTATAATTCCACTCTGCCTTGCCTGTGCTGAAAACTCATAGAGGAACAGAGGAGGCGGGCAGCTGGAGGTCTGAACGGCAGCTGGATCGTGAAAAAGGTGTGAGTTGCATGCCTGGCAGTGATGAGCTTCTTAGGCCTCATGCTTAACCTTGGAGCAAGACTCACCACCCAGCCACATGCAGCATTGGCATCCAGAGGCCTCCGTGGGCAGGGCCTGCCCTGTGAAACTTAGGTCTGTGAGAGAAATTCGAGACCAGGAGCTGTGGCTGGCTGCTTTACCAAAGGAAGAGGGGCTCTACCCATTCCCAGGAAGAGCGCTCTTGTCTCTCTAGGAATAAAGTAGGTGGAACCAGGCAAGAGGCCAGGAGTGGTAAGGAGACATTCCCTTCTTGTGAAAATGCAAGTGAGGGGAAAAGAGGTTTCCCCAACAATGTGCTAGAATATTCATGCAGCAGTTTTTATACTGGTGGATAAATGGAATTCCTGAATGTCCGTCAAGAGATGAATGGATAAATTGTGGTTTACTCTGCCACAGTTTTAAAAATGAATCAGAGCTTTGTGCACCAGCATGGATGATTTTCAGATATAGTCATGGTCAAAGACAGCAAGTTGCAGAAATGTTGATTCTGTGAAGTTTAATATTAGAAAATAATGAACCCAGTATTGTTTCCGAATCTGTAATGTTACATTAAGCAGAAGGGCATTCAAAGGGATGATGACCTTTAAGGATAAGGTCAGGTGGGGAGTGTGGGTGGAGGAAAGAGGGACCTAGCGGCAAGGGGTTTGCAGAGCTCCTTGGTGGCACTCTTAGGACTTTATTTCTTTAAAAATTGGAAGCAAATGTGTCACAGGTTTAAAATTCAGCAAAATTCCTTAGTAGGTATATGAGCATTTGATATACTCCTTGTTTTCTGTGTATTTAAACTTTAATAAAAGGAATGGAAAAGAGGAAAAAATGAAAATGGTTGGAGTGTTGAGCACAAAAAAACGAGTGTGAATTTCAGCAAGATGACAGTAGCAAAAGTGCCGAGAAGTGGAGAAGCTGGACTGTTTCAGGGAGTAAGCGTCTTCCTCTCGTCTGATCGCACTGCTGACGTTGGCGCCCGTCCCTGCCCCGAGCACTTGCCTTTCTCCTGCAGCCCCGTGAACTCCCCCAGCAAAGGGTTCCTGTGCAGGCCCTGCGGGTATGGACTTGGGGCTCTGCACAGGGACTGTGGTGAAGACCTGGCCTCTGCAGAGTCTGTGGTGCACGGTCTAGCGGACGACAGTTGAATGCCTGTTGATTTAAGCCACTTCACTGTGATTGGTGCAAAGGAAGAGAACAAAATATTTCAAACATTTACAAAATGCTGGCAGTAATATCATCAAAGGCTGTGTCTACCAAGTGAGGTGTAGTGAGAGATTTTGCTTTTTCTTTAAATAGAAGGGGCGCAGGTGTTAATGTGTTATCTGCAGAAGATGAGGGGTAGCTCAGCTCCTTCACACGCTACAGATGCTCATCTCACAGTCTCCCTCCCATCTTGCAAAGGCTGCGAGATGAAGAGAGGCGCGGTGATCACGAGCCCACGCAAGCCTTACGGTGAACATCACCAATCTGTGAAGCGTCCACACAGACAGTATTCGTTGGGAGGCAGTTTTTATTATCTCTGAATCATGTAACCCTAAAAGGCACAAAGCTGTAGCCACAACAGCCTAACGTGATCATCTGTTCAGACTGTTTTAAAATTCTAGGCCAAGATACTTTGTTCACCAAAAATTTAATTTTGTATAATAAGTAATTCAAGCCTTCTAAAATGATTACCTGAACTTCTCTCCAGAAAGAGATTTTTGCTGGCATGGAGGGGGTTTTGTGTGGTTCTGCTACTTTTTAAAAATAAGCCTTTTTTATCAGATTGGTCTTTAAAAATCTGTTAATAGCAGTAGCTTTATTATTATTATTACTATTCCTTATTTTTAGACGAAGTCTTGCTCTTGTCGCCTAAGCTGGAGTGCAGTGGCGTGGTCTGGCTCATTGTAGCCTCTACCTCCTGGGATGAAGCAATTCTCCTGCTCCAGCCTCCCAAGTAGCTGGGATTATAGGTGCCCACCACTACACCTGGCTAATTTTTTGTATTTTTAGTAGAGATGGGGTTTCACCATGTTGGTCAGGCTGGTCTCTAACTCCTGACCTTAAGGGATCCACCCACCTCAGCCTCCCAAAGTGAGCCACCATACCTGGCTGTTTTTTTTTTTTTTTTTTTAAGACAAAATACCTTGTTTGGGGTGAGGTTGGGGAATGACAATTTAATTTTTAGAAGCATATTTACTAGAGTTCATAGCCAGAACTGTGTGTTGAAAATGGAGATCTTTGGAGGCTTGTGCAAGTTACTGAATTCATGAAACGTGTTTCATCATTTTCTTTTCTTCTTTCCAGAGTTGTTACTTAGTCTCCTCAGCTAGTCATAGCTACTGCTGTTCTGCCCTCGTGAGCTAGTATTTGTCTACGGAGCCTGCTTGGTCTCACAGTGAAGGCTCATTCCATGTGGTGGCTTGGGTGGGTCTGCACATTTGCACACCAAGTCTGTGTTGGTCACACAGAGAAGGCTTATTCTGTGCAGTGTCTTGGGTGGGTCTGCACGTGTGGACCACACCACGTGACCAGAGGGGCCTGACTCAGGCCTTCTGCAGTAGCTCAAGGAAGTTGTAAAGGTAAGAAGCGAAGGCTTCTTCGTGTGTTTCTGGGACGCGGTGAAATTGGTGTGATTATCCATCATCTTGTTTGCCATGTCATCTTTTTGTCATGAGGTTTTTCAATAATTATATAAATAACAAGTAAGTAGTAGAAGTAAGGCATTTTGGTAACTTGCTCTACGAGATTTTTAATCTTAAAATCCCTCAGTGTTTGTTCTCAAAGAGATTTTAAAGTCTGTTCTTAAAAATGTCAAGTGCCAAAATCGTTTGAGTTATTTTGGAAGTGTGCACAATGGCAGTGTTTTGATTTTGGCCACTTTGAGTTGCTGTAGACCTGTCTTCAATGCCTTTTCCCCCACCACTGCAGGCGACCTTGACTACAGCACGGTGCTCCTCGGCATGCTGGTGACGCAGGACGTGCAGCTCGGGCTCTTCATGGCTGTCATGCCGACCCTCATACAGGCGGGCACCAGTGCGTCTTCTAGGTAAATGCTTTGTGGACACCATTTGCTTTTCTAGTTTAAAATCACTTGTGCATAAAAACATTACTTAATACCTTTTCCAGAGAGATGTCCTGAACTCAGATGGCTCAGGCTTCTGAGCGCAGACCCTGGAGCAGCACTGCCTTGCTCACCCCTTGGCTCTGTGCTTAGCTGCTCCTCACCCTGGGCAGGTGACCTGTCCTCCCTGTTGTCTTCCATTAAGTGTTGGGGGGCAGTAGTGCCCACTGATGGAGTAGTCAGGAGAACTGAATGAGGTCAGATACAAACATGCTTAGAACAATACCTGGAACATAGTAATTATGTGGATGGGAGGGGTCTGTATGTTTGTGTATGTGTGTGTGGGGAGGGAGTATCTGTGTGTGTGTAGGTGGGGTATATCTGTGTGCTTACAGGCTGTGTGGGTGACATGTATTCATGTATGTCTGCATGCATGTGTGTGTGTGTGTGTGTGTGTGTGTGTATGAGAGCTATCATTGTGTAGTTGTCATTGTTCCTGTCGTCATCATTACCATTTCCCCTGATCCTTCTTTTCATTCTCCCAACATAGTATCGCCAAACTTGATTGGGTTCACATGGAGAGAGAAGCCAAATGGGAAGAATTAATTTATCCAGAAAGTTGTAGGTCATGCCGCACATACAAGTACATTCCAAGAGTATCAGCCAGAAAATAAGTACAGTTGCAAAGTCTAGGGTGCCCTCTGAAACTTAGAGGACTGTGAGCTTGAGTTTAAGCCAATATACTGTGCTTTATGTATATAAATACTGTGCTTTAGATCTAATCTCCAGAGGCTCCCTTTATTACATTTCTTACAACAATGAGTACAACTGGTCAAAACTTAGGAGACCTTTTTGAAACTTCTTTTGGAATCGGATTAAAGTACCAGGACCTGTCTCATGTGCTTTATTTCTTCCTTTCCAACCTGTATGCTTTTGGGTTTTTTCTTGCCTTATTGCACTGGCTGGAATGTCCAGTACTTTGTTGAAAAGGATTGTGTGAAAGGACATCTTTGCCTTGCTCTTGACCTCTGGGGAAAGCATTCAGTCTCTCACCATTAAGCATGATGATAGCTGTCAGTTTATTGTAGACTCTGTTTGTCAAGCTGAGGAAGTTCCCATCTACTCCTATTTTGCTGAGAGTTTTTGTGATGAATAGGTGGTGGATTCTGCCAGTTGCTTTTTCTGTACCAATTGATGTGATTATGTAATTTTTCTTTTTTAGCTAGTTGACATGATGGATGACATTGATTTTTGAAAGTTGAACCAGCCTTACATACCTGGGATATTCCCAGTTGCTCTAGGGATATAATTATTTTTATACTTTGCTGCCTTCAGTTTGCTAATTTATTGAAGATTTTGGAGTCTCAGTTCATGAGAGATATTGGTGTGTAGTTTTCTCTCTCCCTTTTTTTTTTTTTTGGATACTCTTTGGGTTTTGGTATTAAGAGTCATACTAGGTTCACAAAATTTTTTTTTTTTTTTTTTTGAGACAGAGTCTCACTCCGTCACCAGGCGCCAGGCTGGAGTGCAATGGCGCGACTTCGGCTCACTGCAACCTCTGCCTCCCGGGTTCAAGCAGTTCTTCTGCCTCAGCCTCCCGAGTAGCTGGGACTACAGGCGCACGCCACCGCGCCCAGCTAATTGTTTTGTATTTTTAGTAGAGACGGGGTTTCACCACGTTGACCAGGATGGTCTCGATCTCTTGACCTCGTGATCCGCCCGCCTCGGCCTCCCGAAGTGCTGAGATTACAGGCGTGAGCCACCGCGCCCAGCCACAACATGTTCTGAGAATTGTTCCTTTTTTTTGTTTGTTTTCTGGAAAACATTGTATAAAATTGATATCAGTTCTTCCTTAATATTTGGTAGAATTCTCCAGTAAAATCCTCTGTGTTACGAGATTTTTGAGGGGGGGAGTTTTCTTTTCTTTTCTTTCTTTTCTTTTCTTTTTTTGAAACGGAGTTTTGTGTCACTCTTCTTGCCCAGGCTGGAGTGCAATGGCTCAATCTCAGCTCACTGCATCCTCCGCCTCCTGGGTTCAAGTGATTCTCCTGCCTCAGCCTCCCGAGTAGCTGGGATTACAGGTGAGGCATTACATCCAGCTTATTTTTGTAGTATTAGTAGAAACAGGGTTTCACTATGTTCATCAGGCTGGCCTCGAACTCCTGACCTCGTGATCCGCCTGCGTCGGCCTCCCAAAGTGCTGGGATTACAGGCGTGAGCCACTGCACCTGGTATTTTTTTTTTTTAATTGAGATGGAGTTTCACTTTTGTCACCCAGGCTAGAGTGGAGTGGCTCAATCTCGGCTCGCTGCAGCCTCTGCCTCCCAGATTCAAGTGATTTTTCCGCCTCAGCCTCCTGAGTACCTGAGATTACAGGTGCCCGCCACCACACCCCACCAATTTTTGTATTTTTAGTAGAGACAGCGTTTCTCCATGTTGGTCAGGCTGGTCTTTAACTCCTGACCTCAGGTGATCCACCCACCGTGGCCTCCGAAAGTGCTGGGAACACAGGCGTGAGCCACTGCCCAGCCTTGTTCCTTGTTTTATTGATTTTCTTTGTTTTGTTGTTGTTTTCAGTTTTATTAGTTTCTACCCTCAACTTCCTTCCTTCTCACTTTGCGTTCATTTCGCTCTTCTTCTGGGTTCTTATGGTATGAACTTAGGTTATTGATTTTAAACTTTGCATCTTTTCTACCATAAGCATTTAGTGCTATAAGTTTCCCTCTCAGCAGTTTTATCTGCATCTGATATTTTGATATGTTGTATTTTTATTTTCATTTTGTTAATGAGTATTTAAAATTTCCTTTGATATTTCTTTGACTCATGGATTGTTTAGAAGTGTTGCTTAATTTCCAGTCACCCGGAGATTTTCCCTATGTCTTTCTGTTACTGATTTCTAGCTTGATTCCACTGTGGTCCCAGAACATTTTGTATGATTTCAGTTCTTTTACTTTTGTTGAGGTTTGTTTTACAGCTAGTGATACTGTCTGTGGTGAATGCTCCAAAGTCACTTGGGAGGGAAGAAAAAGTGTATTCTGCTGTTGCTGAGTGGAGTCATCTGTGTGTGTCAGTTGAATCCCGGTGGCTTGTTGCACCGTTCAGTGCCATTGCCGTAGTTGTTTCAGTTGTTGAGGGAGATGGTGTTGAATCCCCTGTTGTGATTGGGTATTTGTCTGTTTCTCCTTCCAGCTCTGTCAGCTTCTGCTCTGTGTACTTTGGGGCTCTTTCGTTTGGTACATACGCTTTTAGGAACATTCTGTCTTCCTGGTGAATTGGTCTTGTCATCATTATGTAATACTTTTTGTTGTTGTTTTTAGAGAGGATAGTCTTGCTCTGTTGCCCAGGCTGGAGTGCAGTGGCGTGGTCTCAGCTCTCTGCCTCTTGGGTTCTAGCAATTCTCGTGCCTCAGCCTCCTGAATAGTTAGGATTACAGGTGTATGCCACCACACCTGGCTAATTTTTGTATTTTTTAGGAGAGACAGGGCTTTGCCGTGTTGGCCTGGCCAGTCTCGAACTCCTGGTCTCAAGTGATCTTCCTGTCTCAGCCTCCCAAAGTGCTAGGATTACAGGCATGAGCCACTGTGCCCAGCTATATTTCTTTCGTTTCTAGTAATTTTTCTTGCCTTGTAATTCACTTTATCTGATATTAATATAGTCACTTCTGGCTTTTTTTCTTTTTTCGGTCAGTGTCTGTAATGGTGTATCCTTTTCTTACTTTTACTTGCAACCTAGTTATATGCCCTTGTATTTGAAGTGAGTTTCTTATAGAGAACATATTGTTGGATGATTTTTTTAATCCACTCAGCCAGTCTCTGTATTTTAATTGGTATGTTTAGGCCATTTACATATCAGGTGAATATTGATACGCTGGGACTGAAGTCTGTATTTTATTCGTTTTTTGTCTCTTGTTACTCTCCTTTTACATCCCTATGGGTTACCTGCATGTTTTCAGGAATTCGTTTAGACTAATGTATAATGTTTTCAGTGTATTGCTCTGTGTGGTTTTCTTGGTTGCTCTAGGTATTACAATGGACACACGTAACTTATCACCGTTTGCTGGAATCCACATTTTACCACTTCGCATGAAATGTAGAAGGCTTATTTCCACTTAGCACCCTCCTCCTCCCCCTGTGTTCAGTAGTCATGCACTGCATATGACGTTTTGGTCAGGGATGGCCACCTGTACAGCAGGGGGCCCATAGGACTCTGTGGACCTGAACAATGCCAGTGCCTCGTGAAGCTGCAGCCATCGTAATGCCACAGGGCAGTGTCATGCCCTTGTGCTTGTGTGAACAAACCTGCCGGACTGCCAATCATATAAAAGTCTCATACACACAATTAGGTGTGGTACAGAATGCTTGATAACGATAGTAAGTCACTGTGTTAGTGGTTCATGTGTTTACTGTACTATACTTTTGTGTCATTAACTTAGAGTGTACTGCTAAGAAAAGAGTTAGCTGTCAAACAGCCTCAGGCAGGTTCTTCAGGAGCTATTCTAGAACAGGCATTGTCCTCATAGGAGAGGACAGCTCTGTGCCTGTTATTCCCCCTGAAGACCTTCCAGTGGAACAAGATGTGGAGTTGGAAGACAGTGATATTGATGATCCTGACCCTGTGTGGATTTAGGCTAATGTGTGTTTGTGTCTTAGTTTTTAACAAAAAAGTTTAAAAAGTAAAAAAAAAAAAAAAAAAAATTAAAATAGAAAAAACAATGTAAAGAAATATACTTTTGTACAGCTGTGCAATGTTTGTGTTTTAAGTATTATTACAACAGCATCAAAAAGCTTTTAAAAACCTTAAAGTTTATGAAGTAAAAATGTTACAGTAAGGTAAGGTTAATATTGAAAAAGGAAAAATATTTTTAATAAACTTAGTATAGTGGGCCAGGTATGGTAGCTCACACCTGTAATCCCAGCCCTTTGGGAGGCCAAGGCAAAGAATTGCCTGAGCTCAGGAGTTCAAGACCAGCCTGGGCAACATAGCAAGAACTTGTCTCCACCAAAAAAAAAGAAACTTAGCCAGGCGTGGTGGCATACGCTTGTAGTCCCAGCTACCTGGGAGGCTGAGGCAGTAGGATCGCTTGAGCCTGGGAGATCAAGGCTGCAGTGAGCTGTGATCATGCCGCTGTTCTCCAGCCTCAGCAGCAGAGTGAGACACTGTCAATTTCGTGTAGCCTGAGTGTGCAGTGTCTGTGACGTCTCCAGTAGTGCACAGTGGTGTCCGCGGCCTTCACATGCACTCACCCCTCGCTCCCTGACTTACTCTGCTAGGGCTGTGCCGTTTTTATCTTTTTTTACTGTATTTTTAGTGTCTGTTTTCTGTGTGTAGATATGCAAGTACCTATCATTGCGTTACAGTGGCCCACAGTATTCAGTACAGTCACGTGCTGTGCAGGTTTATAGCCCAGGAGCAGGAGGCTTTGCCACACGGGCTAGGTGTGTGTGGGTTTGTGTAAGTGCACACTGGGATGTTTGCAAAACGATGAGATCGCCTCCTGATGCGTTTCTCAGAATGTATCCCCGTTGTGAGGTGACATATGACTGTACGATTGTTGTCTTTTCTCTACTTTTATTGAATACCACATCAGATGGTGTTACAATTTTTACATCAGACATCAAATAGAATGTTTTTAACTCAGGAGGAAAAGGATAATCTATTCTACTCATGCCTCTTTTTACCCGTTCTGATGGTCTTCTTTTCCTTCTGCTGCTCCAAGCTATCTTCTGTAATCATTTCCTCTTTGTGTAGAGAACTTTCTTTGGTCATTCTTTTATAGTTAACCTGCCTGCCACAGATTCTCTGTTTTTCTTCGTCTGGAAATGCCTTTGTCCCCACTTCATGCCTAGGGCACCTCACAGGATGTGGATTTCCCTGTGGTGGCTCTGCTCTTCCAGTGCCTGGGAAGCACGCTTCCCTTCTCCTGGCTTCCATATTCCTGGCACGAAACTCGCTGCCATTCAAACTTGTGCTTCTCTCTAAGGAGTGTCAGGGGTTTCTCTCTGGCAGCTTTCAAGGTTTTCCCTCTGTCTTTAGTTTTCAGAAATTCTATTATTGTGCGTCCTGGAGCAGACTTCTTTGGGTTTGCTCTGTGTGGATTCACTCGGCTTCTCTTATCTGTAGGTTAATGTCTTTTGCCTAACAGGAAGTTTCAGCCATTATTTCTTCACATCGTTTTTCAGTCTAGTTGCTCTCTCCTCCTGGGATTGCAGAAACTTAGAAATCTGCTCTTTTGTTATGATCCTGTGGGTCTCTGAGGCCTTGATGGTCCTCGATTCATTTCTCTCTGTTCAGGCAGATGAATTCTGTCTCTGTCCCAGGTCACTGATTGTGCCTCTCTCGTGTCCACTCTGTCACCTGGCCCATCCCCAGAGATTTTTTATTATGACTGTATTTTTTCAGTTGTATAATATCCACTTCCTTCTTTTATGTAACGTTTGTTTCTTTGCTGAGGCTTTCATTTTGTTATTTGTTGACAGAGTGCTTGTGGCTTTTTGAAGTGTTTTAATCATGGCCACTTTAGCGTCCTTGTCGTATAATTCCAGCATCGATTCGTCTTGATATAAAGTCCGGTCTTGTCTTTTCTCCTTCAAGTTGTGATTTTCCCGATTCTTAGTATGATGATCAACTTTGTGTTGTATCTTGGGTGGTCTGTGTTTTATTAGGAAGCTTTAAACCAGCAGCTCCCCCGTGGAGGACAGTACGAGGCCTGGCCAGAGCGTTCTGCTTCCTGCCAGGCTCCAGCCCTGCCCCTTCCCGAGCGGCTCACAAGCGCTTCCTCATGGCAGACCGTGGGGTGGAAGAAGTTTTTAGATCTTTTAACTTTTGCCAGATCTTAAATCTTCTCTGCTGTTGGTAGCTCAGCCAGGCGGGCAGGAAAAGAGGAGGAAGGAGCGGCTTTTTACCTGAGTTTTCCAGTGGCTCAGCCCAGGCTAGAGCTCCAGCTTGGCCGTGCTCTGGCCATGCAAGCCTTGGCAGCTTTCAGTAAACTGGGGAGGACGTGGGAACAGTGCCTACCTGGTGGGCCGTGGGAAGACTGAAAGAGAATACCAGGCAGGGCACCCACTGCAGCCGCTGGTGGAAGCAGCAGTTCAAGTTCTTTTGCTAAGGGTCCTTATGATTGCTATTTTCCTTCAATCCAGATGTCTTTAAATATCAGAAAAGTAACACTTTTAGTCCCAGCCTCGAAATCAAAATCAGTTCTTATTCCTTCTGGCTACAGTGTTCAACATAAGTGAAAAAAAATGGACAATAGAAGAATAGTATGCTAGCTGGAGATGACTTCTGTTTAAGAGGTCTGAGGCCGGGCGCGGTGGCTCCCAGCACTTTGGGAGGCCAAAACAGGCAGATCACAAAGTCAGGAGTTCGAGACCAGCCTGGCTAACATGGTGAAACCCTGTCTCTGCTAAAAACACACAAAAAAATTAGCCAGGCATGTTTCTTGCAGGTAAATAACAAGGAGTGACCCAGCTGTTCATTCCTCGGTATTTACCTGCAAGAAACAAAAATACACATCCACACAGAGACCGGTACACAGTGGTGATGGGGGTACAATGGTGTGAACGCTCGTGATGGCACAGAGTCACACACTCACAAATGGCTGACATGGTACATTTTATGAGTATTACACCACAATGAAAAACTTGTACATGATTGTTCAAGCAGCATTATTCATATAGTTAAAAAGGATTAAGAACTCAAATGTCAATTAGATAACAAGTAGATATAGAAAACATACTGTATCCCAGCAAAGGAATTTATCCAGCTGTAATACAGAATGAACATTGATTCATCCTATAGCATGGATGAACCTTGAAGACACAACGCTTGTGAAAGAACCAGACACAAAGGCCACACACAGTGTGATTCCATTCACACGAACATCCAGACTAGGCCGGTCCATAGAGACAGAATGAATTACTGGTTGGCAGAGGCTGGGGAGATTGGGGTGATGGGGAGTGAGTGCTGATGGGTATAGGGTTTTTTTTTTGGGGTGATGAAAATATTCTAACATAGATTGTGGTAATAGTTGTGTAACTTTGTGAATGTGCTGGAAACCATTGAATTGTATACCTTAAATGGGTAAGTGTATGCTAAAGGAATCATATATCAAAGCTGTTAAAAATATACACAATATTTTAATTAGACATAGAACATGAATAGACAGGCTAGAAATATATATATAACAAGATGTTAATGATTTTCTATTAGTAGACTAGCAGATTTGTAATTTTTTTCTACTATATATACTTTTCTATAATTTAGGAAAGCTTTTCAATTTTAATAATCAGGGAAAATTTATATTTAAAATATCAAAGAAATAAAATTAGTTGTAACATAATAGAGTCTGCTTCCTTATAAGTTTTATTCAGAATTAACCTTGATCATTCCTAGAGGAAAGAACAAACTCCTCTCACAGGTAAAGAACAGAACACAGAAGGCTGTAATAAAGAACTGGAAAAACATGTTTATGCACGTATTGACAGAGGGTTATGTTTCTTGTTTTATAAAGGTCTCTTACACATTAATAAGAAAAAATAGGCCAGGCGCGGTGGCTCAAGCCTGTAATCCCAGCACTTTGGGAGGCCGAGGCGGGTGGATCACGAGGTCAAGAGATCGAAACCATCCTGGCCAACATGGTGAAACCCCGTCTCTACTACAAATACAAAAATTAACTGGGCGTGGTGGCGTGCGCCTGTAGTCCCAGCTACTCGGGAGGCTGAGGCAGGAGAATTGCTTGAACCCGGGAGGCGGAGGTTGCAGTGAGCTGAGATTGTGCCACTGCACTCCAGCCTGGCGCCTGGCAACAGAGTGAGACTCTGTCTCAAAAAAAAAAAAAAAGAAGAAAAAAGAAAAAATATTAATAACTCAGTTGAAAACAGGTCAGCAGCAAGAGCAGCTGTTACAGACTTGAGTAAAGTGGAAAACACCTACCCTCACACCAAAAAAGAGTCGTGGCTCCGCCTACCCATCAGACTGGGCACCATTAGAAGTTGGGTGGTACCCAGGTTGAGAAGTGGGGTGCCTTGGGGGTCATTGTTGGGGTGGAATTGGAACAACCTCCTGGCAGCCCACCAGACAGCACCTATCATAGTGGTAGGTGCCTGGCTCCCTTAGCACCCACTGCGGCCGTCAGTAGACCCACAGGCTCCTTGGTCACCGCAATACACAAGAACCAGGATGGCGTGGAGTCCGTGTGAGAACCGGGACAGCCCTTGCGTCTGGCTGAGTAAATGATGGTGCACCCTGTGAAGGAGCCTTTCCTCACCTGTCAGGGGTCAGGCGTGTGCTGCTGGGACGCTTGTCCAAACACGCTAAGAGGGGACCGGCAGAACAGCCGTGGACATGGTGTGCCCCACGTGTGCAGCTCAAGAGCAGCACACACGTGTGGACCTGTAGGTGGCATAGCGGCGAGCAGAAGTGCTGAGAAACTCGCCACGGTGGTCGTCTTCCAAAGAGGTCAGAGTTGAGCGCACTGTGGCTTCTGATTGGTGTCTTTCTGAGCCTTTGGATATTTTGTCCTCATCACCGCATTTAATGGACACTATGGGAGTCTTCTGGGATTTAGAACTAAATCCAAGCCCTGGGGATGGTGGGTGCAGGTGTTTGTGTAGCCATTAGGGGCTCAGCCCTGGAGCCAGATACCTGGGTCATCCCCAGCTCTGCACTGGGTGCATGGCCTGGAGCAGGTCACCTGGTGTCTGCCCAGTTCTCATCTGTGATGTGGCACTGGGGATTGTACAGTTCTTCCCAGGCTGCTGTAATAGGTGCCACACACTGCTCTAGGGGCTCAGGATGCAGGGGTGAGCTCAGCAGAGGACGTTCCCCACTTGGGGAGCTGCTGTTGTGTTTTGGAGACATAATGAATGAATAATGAATAAATGAATGGCAGACAAGGCGTCCACAGCAGGAAACCACCCTGCAAATGATTCAGACAAGACGATGAGCTGGTGAGCAGCAGTGAACCTCCAGGCTGGCCCGGGCTCTGCCTTTGGTGGCATGGCTAGAATTTGAGGAACACAGCTGAGTCTTTTGGGAGAAGAGTCTGGGGTGGGGATCTCCCAGCCAAGGAGCTCTGTGGCCCATGTGGGTGGGCTGCTCACTGGGCTAGGGCAGTGGAAGGGCACAGCAGGGCACAGAAGCCTGGGTTCCATCCCAGCGTCCAGAAGCTGATTGAGGCTCAGCTGTTCAGGCTTCTGTGTGGAGAGCAGATGGGTGAGGAGGAGGCCACTGGAGCTGTGGGGGAAGGGGTGGCAGCCCAGACAGGGACCACAGTGTTGGGCCCAAGGCCAGATGTGGGCTGGGCAGTGTGGAGGGGCTGTCAAACACGGCAGTCCTGGCCTGCTTGGCTCTGACTCCATCTCTGCCTTCCAGGGCTGCAGAAAGGGGCCTCCCTCCGAGACTGGAGACTGGAGACATGGGTCCTGCAGTGAGCTCTGGAGAACGCTCCCTCCTTCCCTCCCTCCGCTGTCATAGGCGTGGGCCCTGCACTGAGCTCTGAATGACGCTCCATCACATTTGCTTCTGTGGCTGCTGTTGGTCCCTTCATTCCATTCCTCTCTGCTTCAAGCCTAGCTCTGCTCTGATTCCCCCGAGGAATCGTGGCAGTTTGAGATTTGCATCTCCAGCGCTTCTGCTTTACCAGACTGCAGAGGCTGACACCCTTGGGAATCATAGGTTTCTTCCGTGGAGGAAACTTTCACCAGAACTGTGGCCTGAGTGGTGGAAGACTGGAGTAAAATATAGGTTTGTGAAGACTATGGATAGTGGTGTCTTTCCTGGTGATCTGTTCTGAGATCTGGGTAGTATACTCTAAAAAGAACATAGTAAAGAATCACTCTCTCTGAATCACAGACTTCAGAGCTGGCTGCATCGGGAGAGCCTTGCTGATGCTCACTGGAGTTCATACATCAGGTGCGGTGGGACAGACAGTGCCTTTGCCTGACGGACACTCATGCGTAGCTGAAGCCTGACGAAGAACTTTATCATCAGGCATCGGCTGAGATAGGAACGCCGTCAGGCGAGAATTTTCACATCCTAGAATATGTATTGGCACCGAAGTATTGATTGCAAACCAATCCAGCTTCTACCTTAGGGTCACATAACTGAATTTCTGAGATGAGGATGATTCATAGGGGTTTTTATTTGACGATAAAGATGGGTATGATTCAGTTAATTTATTTTGTAGCATGTTAAGGAAAAAGAGTAAAAGATTATTTTATTGAGTTTTAGAGAACTTTTTTTCGAGAGTGAAATCACGTCTCTTTTTTTTTTCTTTCCTAGCATTGCCATGGAGGTTCTGCGAATACTGGTTTTGATTGGCCAGATTCTTTTTTCGCTGGCAGCAGTTTTTCTTTTATGTCTTGCTATAAAGAAGTATCTCATCGGACCGTATTATCGGAAGCTGCACGTGGAAAGCAAGGGAAACAAAGAAATCCTGATCTTGGGGATATCTGCCTTTATCTTCTCAATGTTAACGGTAATTCTCAAACTACGTGTTATTTATGTAATCTGATGTATAGTCTGTTTCACTGAAATCTTGTGATCCATTCTTTAGCTTTCCATTTTAATTATGGGTAACATATTTGAAACATTTACTAGTATTTATTTTATACACAGTTTATTATACTACCCATCAATATATAATACAGTGAGCTCAACCTGTTTAACTGGTTTGACTCATACGCTTAAGCATTTTGCTAAAATACTGCTTGTGAGTTCTTCATTAAAAACAAATCTGTGGTGACTCACGCCTGTAATCCTAGCATCTGGGGAGGCTGAGGTAGGAGAATCGCTTGAGCTCAGAAGTTTGAGAATAGCCAGGACAACATAGTGAGAACTACTTTGCTACAAAAAATGTAAAAATATAAAAATCCTGAGCCAGGAGGATTGCTTGAGCCCAGGTCAAGGCTGCGGGGAGCTGTGATGATACCACTGCACTCCAGCCTGGCTGGCAGAGCAAGACGCCATATCAAAACAACAACAAAAAAAGATCTGTGATCGTAAAAAGCTCCATAAGCCCCAGTGTGAAACTATGCTACTCTGACTTGCATTTTTAAATAGCTTTGCACCTGAAATACCAGATTTAAGTTTGGAAAGACAGTCTTTAATCCTGTTTGTTGTTCATTTTGGAAAGTGGGCTTCTCCTCACTGAGACCACAAGCTTTCCATGAGAGAGGGGCTGGAAATGCTCGCAGACCCCCATAGAGCGCCTCAGTAGTCCTGACAGGCAGCGTGCCTGTGTGCCACCACCATTGCCCCGACAGCGTGCTGTGCACCGTCAGCGTACAGCCCGGCAGGTGCGCTCCTGCTGTTTATCCCAGAGACACAAAGCCGTGTTCACACAGTAACCTGCACACAGGTGTTTATAGCAGCTTTATTCATGTTAGCCAAAAACAGTCCAAAGATAAGTCAGTGGATAAATAAATGTTCAACAAACTGAGCTATGTCCACGCCACAGAAGGCCACCCAGCAGTAAAACCACTGGCACACACCTCCCAAGAACTGTGTGGAGTGGGAAAGCCGCTCCCAAAGACTGCATACTGTGTGGTGCTTTTTTTTTTTTTTTTTTATAATTTAAATTAAATCTTTATAAATAGAACTCAGCAAAGTTGCTCAGTTGCTCTGTGCCGTCTGGCAAAGTTTCAATGACTTCAGAGTAGGCCAGGCCCAGGATTTGGGCCAAGATGGTGTCCTCCGAGCTGGTGCTGGGAGTGTATGGTGCTTTTTATGTCGCATTTGTGAGGTGAGAAGATTCAGAAGTTGAGAAAGGCTCGTGGTTCCCAGGAATTGAGGAAGGGTGGTCTGGGGGGGCTGGGGGTGGCATTTGGTGTCTTTGCTGTATCCGTGTCAGCACCTGAGTGGGGTCTTGTTTGCAGTGTGGCAAGATGTTACCACTGGGGAAGCTAAAGGGGAACGAGGACTTCGTATTATCTCTTAAAACTGCAGGTTAATACTTAGTTATCTCAAAATAAAAAGTTTCCTCCAGGCGCAGTGCCTCACACCTGTCATCTCAGCACTTTGGGAGGCTGAGGCAGGTGGATCATCTGAGGTCAGGAGTTTGAGACCAGCCTGGCCAACATGGTGAAACCCTATCTCTACTAAAAGTACAAAAATTAGCCGGGCGTGGTGGCGCACACTTGGTGGCTCCCAGCTACTGGGGAGGCTGAGGCAGGAAAATTGCTTGAACCTGGGAGGCAGAGGTTACAGTGAGCTGAGATGGTGCCACTGCACTCCAGCCTGGGTGACAGAGCAAGGCTCTGTCTCAAAAAAAAAAAAGTTCCCATTTGAAAAAGTAAATTAACAAAAATTATTTCTTATACGTGATTTAATTGCCTGCTAGTATTTGTAAATTTGGGAGAAAACTACGATTTGGTTCTGGTCATAGTGATTTTAACTATTGCAAGAGTTTGACTTATTTAAATTTTTACATTGCTTTATCCATTCCAGAGTATTTTTCTTTTTGAAAATAACTCCCAGCGAAATTGTCTCATCTCGACAACTTCCGTGTCCCCCTCCCAGTAGCTTCCTCGTTGCGGTGACGCGGCTCGCGGGGTTTTCCCACACACTGGGCAGCGTTCACCTCGCATCTGCTGCTGCACACAGCCAGTGGGGTGCTGGGCTTTCCACGTGTGCACCAGATGCCACAATGGATTCTTTCCACTGTCGGTCTCAGCGTTTGTTTCCATTTAGAGCTGTTATGAATAGAGCTGCCGTCCATTCTCGTGTTTCTGGAAGGTCCTTTCACTGCTGATGAGCCTAGTATGGTACCTGTGGAGGTGGGGTTGCAGGGATCACCATAAACAGGAGCTCAGCCCGAGTCATGATGCAGGTTTCCCCAAAGTCGTCATACCAGCCCGTCCTGCCCTGAGCGCGCAGGCAGCACGCACTCAGCCTCCCCGCATCGTGCTCCTCAGCCTCCCCGCACTTGCCCCAGGTGTAGAGAGCCCGCCCTGCCACCGTGCCACAAGTGCACCGTGCTCCTCAGCCTCCCCGCACTTGCCCCAGGTGTAGAGAGCCCGCCCTGCCACCGTGCCACAAGTGCACCGTGCTCCTCAGCCTCCCCGCACTTGCCCCAGGTATAGAGAGCCCGCCCTGCCACCGTGCCACGAGTGCACCGTGCTCCTCAGCCTCCCCGCACTTGCCCCAGGTGTAGAGAGCCCGTCCTGCCGCCGTGCCATGAGTGCACGGTGCTCCTCAGCCTCCCCGCACCTGCCCCAGGTGTAGAGAGCCCGTCCTGCCGCCGTGCCATGAGTGCACGGTGCTCCTCAGCCTCCCCGCACCTGCCCCAGGTGTAGAGAGCCCGCCCTGCCACCGTGCCATGAGTGCACGGTGCTCCTCAGCCTCCCCGCACTTGCCCCAGGTGTAGAGAGCCCGTCCTGCCGCCGTGCCATGAGTGCACGGTGCTCCTCAGCCTCCCCGCACTTGCCCCGGGTGTAGAGCATCTCAGGGCTGTGACAGCGTTCACTTCCTGATGGCCAGTCCCTCCAGCCCCTTCAGAGGCTCAGTGGCATCTGGGTGTGTTCCTTGCAGTGTGCCTATTAAAGCCTCAAGGTTGTTCTTCTATAGGGTAAGGGTTTTCTTACTCATTGTGGGAGATATATATATATATATATATATATATATATATATATATATATATGCCGGCAGATATTTGACTTTTTTTTTTTTTTTTTTTACTGAGATGAAATTCACATAAAATTCACCATTTTAATCATTTGAAAGTCAGTATTCAAAATGCTGTGCCACCATCACCACTATCCGATTATATCCACCTCCCCAAAGGAATCCCCATAGCTCCCAGTTCTCTCCCAATCCCCTCGTGGCCCTATGGAAGTGGCCATGGATCCACTTCCCGGCCCTGTGGGCTGCTGCTTCTGGCCATGTCACGTGGGGGCGTCCGTGCCTGGCTTCTATCAGCGTCACGTCCTCCAGGCCTGGCTGCTGTTACGGTGCGCATGGCGGAGAAACATTCCATGCCAGTTGTGTTTTGCAGACGTCTCACGGTTTGTGACTTGCCTTTTCACTCTCTTAATGGTGGCTTTTGATGAACAGAAGCTCTGAATTTCAGTGTCATCCAGTTGTGGATTGTTTTCTTTGTGGCTGTCTCTGTGTTCTGTGTGAAAGACCCACCTGCCCCTGGGTCGTGAAGATGCCCTTCACTGTTGTCAGTGAGCTTCTGCGTGCTTTTCTCCTTAGCTCTGCAGTCCATCCAGAGATGAGCTCCTGCTGTGTTGGAAGTCAGGAAGTGGATGAGCATTCTTTCATTTACATGCCTTTCTGAATGCCATGCGTTGAAAAGACCTCTTGCTCCCTGTTCTATAGCATCACTCTGTCAAAAACTAGCCGTGTGTATGTGTGTGACGTGTACTTGTGGAGTACATGTGTATTCTTTGTGTATGAGGTATGCACATTTGTGTGCTTTATGGCATGTGTACATGTGTGCATGTCTGTACTCTGTGTGGTGTGTGTACTATGTGCTTTGTGGCATGTACATGTGTGGCATGTGTGCCGTGTATGTGTGTGCACATGTCTGTTTCATGTCATGTATACATGTGTGGTGTGCATGCATGTGCTTTGTGTGTGTGTACTGTGTGTGCTTTGTGTGTGGTGTGTGGACGTGTCTGTATTGTGCTTTGTGGCATGTGTACGTGTGTGGTATGCCTTATGAGATGTGTGAACGTCTGCATGCATGTGTGTGCTTTGTGTGTGGTGTGTGGATGTGTCTGTATTGTGCTTTGTGGCATGTGTACGTGTGTGGTATGCCTTATGAGATGTGTGAACGTCTGCATGCATGTGTGTGCTGTGTGTGTGGTGTGTGGACATGTCTGCATTGCGCTTTGTGGCATGTGTACATGTATGTGGTATGCTTTATGTGATGTGTGAACGTCTGCATTCATGTGTGTGCTTTGTGTGTGGTGTGTAGATGTATCTGCATGCATTTGTGCTTTGTGGCATGTGTACGTGTGTGATGTGCTTTATGTGATGTGCGTACATCTGCATGCATGTGTGCCTTGTGTGTGATGTGTGTACGTGTCTGCGTGTGTGTGCTTTGTGGCATGTGTACATGTGTGTGGTATGCTTTATGTGATATATGTCTGCATGCATGTGTGTGCCTTGTGTGTGGTGTGTGTACATGTCTGCATGTGTGTGTGCTTTGTGGCATGTGTACATGTGTGTGGTATGCTTTGTGTGATGTGTGTACATCTGCATGCATGTGTGTGCCTTGTGTGGTGTGTGTACGTGTCTGCGTGTGTGTGCTTTGTGGCATGTGTACATGTGTATGGTATGCTTTATGTGATGTGTGTACGTCTGCATGCATGTATGTGGCATTTGTACGTGCATAAGTGTGTGCTTTGTGGCATGCATGTGTGTGGTGTTTGTGTGTTCTTGGTGTGGTGTGTGTACCTGTGGTACATGTGCATGCATGCGTGTGCACGTGCTTCTCTGACTCTGCCCACCTGCCCTCAGCTGCACTGTAGTGTGACCTCTGGTTGTGTTTGGGCCCAGCTTTGTTCTGTGCCAGGGTCGTCTTGGTTCTGTTCGTACTCTTTCCAAATTCCTCTTGAGTTTTTAGATTCAACTGGTCCGTTTCACATACACACAAGTCTATTGGCGTTCCTGTGTGTCCGTCGGCCAGGTGAGAGAGAATCCGCCGCTCCGCAGTGCTGAGCCCTTGACGCTGTTACCTCAGCTTTTCGTGGGTCCTGCAGTGTTTTGCAGTGTCAGCCGCAGGTCTTCTTTTGGGTTTAATCCTCAGGATGTGATTTTTTGGTGCTGTTATAAATTACAGTTCTTTACTGGTTTCTTTTCTTTTCGTCTGATGCTGCTATCCCCTGCAGTTTTATTTTCTCAAAATAAAAATCATCTTTCAGGTTGGCCGGTGTCAGCCATGCCTACTCTAGAAGGCTGTCCTGAGCCTGCATTTCACAGAGCTGCCGAGGCTCCTGTGTGCTTGCTGTCCCGCTGGCACTCTGACCCAGCCCGTGTATCTAGGTGTTCAAATCAGCCGCTGCGGACACACCAGTGCTTCTGTCTGGCTTCACAGCCTCCCAGGGCCCTTGCTTGTCGCCCTGTCGCTGTCCTTCTGCTTTGATACTGGTAGTGGGAATGAGTTTCTAAAACCACCACCAGGCTGTTCTGATTCAAGGTAAAGAAAATGTATCACAAATATTTAAAACAATTGGGAAGTATTCTCATTAAAAAAAATTCACAGCAATCTATATGGGTGTTTGTTTCAAATATTTTTAAATAATTTTATTTGCCCAGTAAGGTGAATTCAAGAAATAGCAGCCTCCACGTGTCACCTGTCAGACCCAGCAGAGCCCAGGACCAAAGGCACACTCCGTTTGCACAGCTTCTCTGTTTTCTTGTGGTGGCTCTGCTGAGTCTCGGGGTGTCCTTGGGACGGGGTGACCCTGGTGAACTGTGGGGTCTCGTGTAAAGCTCAGTCCTCCCTCTCTCAGGTCACGGAGCTGTTGGACGTCTCCATGGAGCTGGGCTGTTTCCTGGCTGGAGCGCTTGTCTCCTCTCAGGGCCCTGTGGTCACCGAGGAGATCGCTGCCTCCATTGAACCCATCCGTGACTTTCTGGCCATCATTTTCTTCGCCTCAATAGGTAATCTTCCTTCTTTACATAATTTGTTAAACACATGCAGAGTGGTTCTGTAATAGGTTGATGTGCATATATATTCGTATTTTATATAGCGAAAATGGTTATCTTAAAAATTGTTTTCAGCATATTTCAGTTTGGATTGCTAGTAGCCAGAAGCTATTTTCTACTTTATAGAGTCCGCAGAGAAATCTAATTTTATTTTACTATTTCTTCTGTCCAACTTTTCCTTTAGATTCAGGGGTACAAGTGTAGGTTTGTAACATGGGTAATGAGTGTCGCAGGGGGTTGGTGTACAGATTATTTTGTTGCCCAGGGGATGAGCATAGTACTCAAGGTAGTTTTTTAATCTCACCCTCCACCTTACACAGGCCCCAGTGTCTCTTGTTCCGTCTTTGTCCATGTGTACTCGGTGTGTGGCTCCCACTTTTAAGTGAGAACTTGTGGCATCTGGTGTTCTGTTCTTGTGTTAATTCACTTAGGAGAATGGCCCCTCCATCTGCATCCATGTTGCTGCGAAGGATGTGATTTCATTCTGTCATGGTTGCTGATATTCCATGATATGTGCATGTACCACATTTTCCGTATCTGGTCCACTGTTGATGGACAGTGGGACTGTTATGGTTGCTGATATTCCATGATATGTGCATGTACCACATTTTCCGTATCTGGTCCACTGTTGATGGACAGTGGGACTGTTATGGTTGCTGATATTCCATGATATGTGCATGTACCACATTTTCCGTATCTGGTCCACTGCTGATGGACAGTGGGACTGTTACGGTTGCTGATATTCCATGATATGTGTATGTACCACATTTTCCGTACCTGGTCCACTGTTGATGGACAGTGGGATTTCCTGACCTTCCCTTCACTTACTTTAGCCGAAGACTGATACAGTGGATCAGGCCTGACCTGATTTTTCCCGTGTTTCCCCAGGCCGCGCTGGCCATGGTGTGTGACCCGGTATCTGGTCAGCCGCGGTTGGATTGCACGTGCATGTTTGAGAGCTGCTCTTGTTACTAGAATTTCATGAATGTGTTGTTTACACAGACATTTATCTTAATTATCTTCCAACTAGGGTTGTTTTATATTGAGAACCCTTTCTATTCACATAATAATTCTACGTGTTTTTGCTCTAGTTTTTTGTACTAAGTGTATCAGGGAATTCAAGCTAATTTTTCCTCCATCTGAGAAACCTGCTTATAGCACTCTAACTCGGCCAGGACCTTATTTTTGTTCTGGAGTCCAGGCAGCACATAGATGGCATCTGCCCACTTCGGATAGCACCTTTGCCTCTGTGCGTGGGACCCTACATCCACTTGTGGGTGGCAGAAACAGGGGTGGAGCTCCCAGCTCCAGCACATGTGTCTGGGCTGCCTGCTCTGTGCAGCCGCAGAGACTCCGCTGCAGGTCAGCCACAGCCAGCGGCAGGCCGGCAGGCATCACTCTCAGGTTCCAGGTCCGAGGCTCATGCCCGCTGGGTGAGGCCCAGGCTGTGCTTCTGAGTTGAGGCTGCGTCTGAAGGGTGTGAAAGGGGAAGGGCAGTCTTCAGGCCCGGAGTGAGGAACAGCTTCTGTGCCGAAAGATGGCCCAGAAGGCACCACGGAGCAAGGTCAGGGTCCCGTGGACAGCACGTGGCAGTGCGGCTCTGCCTGGGAGAGCAGTGCTCTTCCCACTAGACCGGGGTTCCGCCAGCTGTGGCCCAAGGCCTGCTCACCACCTGCTTTCTGGAGACAGCCACACTTGCCCGTTTGCTCTTTATCGGTGGCCGCTGCTATACTGTTTACTAGCTCAGGCCATCAACAAAATACTCCAGATCGGGCGGCTCAAACAGTAGCTGTTTACTCACAGCTGTGGGGGCTGGAAGTCCAAGATCCAGGTGTGTGGCGAGGGGGTTGTGTCATCTGTGGCCCACCCTCCGTGGCCTGCACGGGGACTCGGTTCTCACGCTTACGGCCTCATTTCGGCTTAAGTGGGTCCCGCAGACCCTATCTCCAGGTCAGCCACACGGGCTGGAGCCTGAACGTAGGAGTTTGCAGGACACAGCTCAGTCCACAGCAGGTGGCCATGGCCCAGAAAGTACAAAGTGTTTTCCATCTTGGCCTTTGTGGAAGACGCCTGCCCAGCACCCCATCCTAGTTCCTAGTCACTTCCAGCTTTACCGAGTGTCAGACATTTGGTGTCTCTTGCTATGACATTTTCAGCAAGGGTTTCATTTCCTTTCCTCACATTCTTCGCATTCAGAAGCAGGCACCGCTGTCTCTGGGACGGTGCTCGGAGCTGCCTCGCTGTTGGGCATCCCTCCCTGATGGATGGACACAGGTGTGCGCCCCCGCCAGCCTCACTCCCCTTCACGCCATGGCCTGGTATGTGTGCGGGCAGTGTCCTTAGCACAGCCCTGAGCCGGGCACGTGCCTCACATGCCATATTTTATTCACTCAGCCTCCAGCTCCACATTCACAGTCTCTCACTTTCGTTGCTGTTTTGGGGACTGACTGGAATGCAGTCAGCTCCGTAATTTTTGGCTCACCACCCCCCACACCTCCCTCTGCCCCCCTGGACCAAGAGCTCTGAGCTCAGGCAGGGTGCTAGTGAGCCGTGTCCCCAAGGCAGCCACGCCTTGAAGGAGCTTGCAGCCCAGGGGTGGGGTGGGGTGGGGTGGGGGGACAGATGCAGGGACACAGCCACTCAGCTCAGCTGAGAGCACAGGAGCCTCCAGGGCATCAGCGACCTGCCACCCGCCAGGGTGAGGGATGCGCCAGGTGCGGAGGCGGAGGCTCAGGGCATGCTGGGGAGGAAGAGGCTGGTGGGAAAGTACAGAGGTGGGAGGTGGGAAGGAAGCCTGGACTCTGGAACAGGACATTCCCCAGCAGGAAGGAAGCCAGTGGGGCTGGAGACGAAGGGGAGGCAGTCAGGAAGCTTAGGCACTTTCCTCAAGGCAGCAGTGGGGACAAAATACAGCCTGGTGCCCCCAAGGTGGGGAGCCCTGGGTACCTGTGTGGCTGCGACGTGAGGGCCCCTCTGGGGAGAGGTGAGAGCATCCCCTGTGCCAACACTGTTGTGAGCTTGTCTCATTTGTGCCAGTGTGGACGTAGGGCGGTGACGGTAGTGACCTCCTAAACACCAGTGTGGCCAAAGGCAGCCCGGACGGAGCGTTGCAGCAGGGCAGAGGCACACACGTCCTGAAGGGAAGCAGGACTGGCGTCAGGGTTCGGCAGACAGCTGGGAAGAGAAGGAGGTGGACCCCAGGCTATCCTGGGGCTGAGGCTCCTGAGGGGGACACGGTGGGGCCAGGCTGGTGATCAGGGTCAGAGGGGCCATGGGCAGCACTGAGAATGGGTATGGAGGGAGCAGCTCCGAGACCCACACCCAGGAGGAGGGGCCGTGGGGAGCGCAGAGAATGGGCATGGAGGGACAGCTCCGAGACCCACACTCAAGGGGCCATGGCTGGAAGACGGGACATCTGGAGAAGGCGGCCCTCAAGTGCAAGAGAACCCCGGGCTGGGGAAAGAGAAAAAGGGAAAGTGTTTACATTTGTGTTTCTGGGTCAGGTAGAGACAGTGGTTTGTGAACGGCAGAAAGGTCATGGGTCTGTTCCACTCACTTAACTCTGGGGCCTATGTCCTTCCAATCCAAAGGAGGCCTCTGGGCTGCCAGGGTTCCTCCAAGGGCAGACGTGCATCACCAGGTGGCCCCGGGGTGTGGCTGGAGAGCTGAGCCCAAGCCCAGGCCCAGCCCCAGCACCACCAGCCCCTCTGTGGCACTGGCCTGGGTGGCTCGGTGGGCAGCCACACATGGTTTTAGAGAACTCTGACAGCAGAGAGAAGACATATGTAGAGACAGTGTTGCCCATTGTTTTTCCCTTCTTTATTTTGCCAAATGAAGAAGGGAAAGGAACACTGACCACAGACGTCCTGTGAGTGTGGCACTCGTGGGCGCTGTGGGCTGGTGGGCTCTGGGATCATCTGAGCTCAGCTGGAATATTTCCTCAAGGACCAGTCATCACAGATCACTAGACAGAGTGCCACCTCTGTGTTTTCTGTGTTCTCTGCAGTCGAGGCCTGATGAGGGAGTGGAGCTGGGATCCCATCAGGTCAGACGGTTCCCCTTGAGACAGCCTTTCCCGTTCACTCCATAAGAAAGGGACAGCTTTTTAGCATTTGCTGGTGCTTTCACAAGTGCACTTTGAATTTAGGATTTTAATTGCTGTGTTGAAGCAAATGACACCCTGAAGTTGTGAGGAATGGGTGTGCATTGGGGGAGGCTGTCCTGTGGTCATGAGTAACGTGTCTGTCCTGTTCCCAACAGGGCTGCACGTGTTCCCCACCTTTGTGGCGTATGAGCTCACGGTGCTGGTATTCCTCACCTTGTCAGTGGTGGTCATGAAGGTAAGGACTGGCAGGATCCACGCCCCTCAGTTTGCAGGCCCAGCACAGGCCTCCCTGTGGCCCTGGTTTCCAGAGGGGCGCACATCAGGCCTGCGGAGCCGGCCCTGCCCCTCATCTCGGAGGAGGCCTGCTGGGCCGCTGGACCCTGGGGGAGGCAGATGTGGGTTAGGCTGGGTGGTCTGGGTTTGTCCATGTGATCCATTGTTTCAGAACTGAGGATGTTTAAAGAGGGGAACTACCTTTTGGGACCCTCAGGATGGGCGTTGGCTGTAGTCCGACCCGTCATCTTCCAACGGAGCAGACGTGCTTTCTACAGACCTGAAAATGGGAGAGGCGCTTTCTGCCTGTCCTCCAGGACTCCCAGCAACCAAGCTGCCTGTCTGTTCACATTTGAGGTGTGATGCCTTAGTCAGCAGCCAGCAGCTTTCTGCTCATGAACAGTGACTTAGGTCATTTCCATTTTAAGGAGCCAGAATCTATGACCACCATTGGGCCGCTCCACCAGCTTTTAGGGCTCAGCCCAAAGACATGCGCCTCCCTGTATTAAAAAGAAATTCCATCTTGAATACCCCATAATGCCACCCCCCACGCCCCCCTCGGCCCCCCGTTTGGCTTGATGGGGGGGGCAGGGCTTATTTTCTACTAATGAGCCTAAACCCTTAATTTCGCCTTTTTGTTGTGTGTGGATTATTTAAATGTTTTGTGTGTATTTGGTGCCTTCAGGTATTTGGAGTGCCCCAGTGCGTTTCCCTACTTCACCTGTTACTCAGGGACCATCGCGGCGTCCCTGCGGTTTCTGTCTGGTTCTCTGTTTCGTATCCGTTTGACTCTGTGCGGGTCCAGTCTAGCAGTGACGTGATGAATCACTCTTGCAGTTTCTCCTGGCGGCACTGGTCCTGTCCCTCATCCTGCCGAGGAGCAGCCAATACATCAAGTGGATCGTCTCCGCAGGGCTCGCCCAGGTCAGCGAGTTTTCCTTCGTCCTGGGGAGCCGGGCGCGAAGAGCCGGCATCATCTCTCGGGAGGTGAGTGGCTGCACTCTGGGTTTGAGTCGGGCGTGGCAAAGGCAGCTCAGCAGCACGGCTCAGCTGGGCCACGTTCGTCCTCCAGGTGGGCACACAGAGGCCTGGCTTCTCTCTGCTCGTCCAGCATGTGGCGTTTTCAGAGGAAAGTTGCAGTTAGTACTGCTTGAATTGTCGCATTAACCTTTTACAACAACTCTAAGTAAATGTCAGATGTTTCTTCTGAAAGAAAACTTTTTAAAGCTGAACTGCCAGTGTGCACACAAGTATCGCCCAAGAAACATGAAATGCCAGTGTACCCTGAGAGCTGGGTAGACTTCCTGTCATTGCTGAGATGGCCCTGGGCATCAGATTCACGGCTTGTCTCCTTGCGTTTGTAAGTGTGAGGAGGGTGGACGTCCAGGTGTTAAGTGCAGTGGAAGTAATTGCTGAAAAGTAGAATTGCTTACAGGAAGCTTCACCTGAGGCCTGAGCCAAGGCTGCATTCCCAGGGTCAGGGAAGCTGTGGGGCAGGCTGACTTGTGCTGCGGCCCAGGCTTGGCCTCGGGCAAGCACAGGCTCAGGCTGTTGCCCCGACCATGCACCATTGATCTTCACATCACAGTTGCTCCTACATCCCAGTGTCCTCAACTTCTGGCTGTACTTCGATGTGCTTTCAAGAGATAGTGGATTTATGGTGTGCAGGTGTCCCTCCCACCACTGGGGGTGACTGCGCTCAGCCTCCACCCCCCACCCCC
>PVKV010025278.1:0-19302 GCA_004027835.1 Alouatta palliata
GGAGTGCAATGGCGCGATCTCGGCTCACCGCAACCTCCGCCTCCTGGGTTCAAGCAATTCTCCTGCCTCAGCCTCCCGAGTAGCTGGGACTACAGGCACGTGCCACCATGCCCAGCTAATTTTTTTGTGTTTTTAGTAGAGACGGGGTTTCACCATGTTGACCAGGATGGTCTCGATCTCTTGACCTCGTGATCCACCCACCTCGGCCTCCCAAAGTGCTGGGATTACAGGCGTGAGCCACCGCGCCCGGCCAAGAAAAAAAAAAAATACTTTTTTTAAACGTTTTTGAGACAGGGTCTTACTCTGTTGCCCAAGCAGGAGCACAGTGGTCTAATCACGGCTCACTGCAACTTCAAACTCCTGGGCCCAAGCAATCCTCTCACTTCAGCCTCCCGAGTAGCTGGTAATATGGGCATGTACCACCACATTTGACCAATTTTTTTTACTTTTTGTACACAGGATCTCATTATGTTGCCCATGCTGGTCTCAAACTCCTTAGCTCAAACAATCTACCCACCTTGGCCTCCAAAAGTGTTGGGATTATAGATAGGTGTGAGCTACCTTGCCTGGCCAAGAAATGCTTCATTTAGCAGAAAAATAAGTATGTCAATGGGATCAAGGCAGGAGGTACCAAATGTTTTTAGCATTAAATAAAATCTCTAAATGATATCTGGAAACTAAAAATAGTCAATTACCAGTTATTGTTAGTAAATTTCTACCACCATTTACTATTACTGTTATTGATAAGTTATGACAATTTATTACTAGTTTCACATTTAATTTTGTATTTTAAATAACTAAAATTTCAAGGCTACTGAAGACTGAATATTACAAGTCTAAGAAGAAAAGCCTAGCGATTAACTACTTCTTATCTATGGTCAACATTCAATCACATATAATAGATTAGAACAAAAGAGGATAATGAAAAATATGACTTTAAATGGCTCAAAGAAACATTCTCATTCAGGATTTCCCAGACTCGGCTACTCTGCCACTTTCCAGAGTGGGTAAGGAAATAGGTGACAAAGGAGTTCCGGTTTTCTGTGGTCCATAAGGTCAAACAAAGTTCTGGACACACATCAGACCAGTAAATAAACACCAGAGGACGTGAAGTGAATGAGATGCACCTGGATTCTTGATTTCACTTTTTTTTTTTTTTTTAAATACAGATGGAAGCTCACTACGTTGCCCAGGCTGGTCTTGAACTCCTGGATTCAAGTGATCCTCCCCACATCGGTCTCCCAAAGTGCTGGGATTACAGAAGTGAGGCACTTTACCTAACTTGATTAATAAAACAGATGTGCCTTTGTCTCTGCTTTTTGGTAACAATGCTTAAGGAGTGATTATAACAGTTAAGAAAAAACAGCAAAATAAAGTTGAGTGCATTTTAAGCAGTGTACCTCTTACTGATTTACAGAGAAATTATACCACTTTTTTTTTTTTTTTGAGACAGAGTCTTGCTCCGTTGCCCAAGCTGAAGTGCAGTCACATGCTACCTCAGCTCACTGCACCCTCCACCCTCCTCAATTCAAGCAATTTTCCTGCCTCGGCTTCTTGAGTGGCTAGGATTACAGGTATGTGCTACCACGCCTGGCTTATTTTTATATTTTTCTTTTCTTTTTTTTGAGACAGAGTTTCGCTCATGTTACCCAGGCTGGAGTGCAATGGCGCAATCTCGGCTCACCGCAACCTCCGCCTCCTAGGTTCAAGCAATTCTCCTGTCTCAGTCTCCCGAGTAGCTGGGACTACAGGAATTCGCCACCATGCCCAGCTAATTTTTGTACTTTCAGTAGAGATGGGGTTTCACCATGTTGACCAGGATGGTCTCAATCTCTTGACCTCGTGATCCACCCGCCTCGGCCTCTCAAAGTGCTGGGATTATAGGCATGGGACACCGCGCCTGGCTATTTTTGCATTTTTAATAGAGATGGGGTTTCATCATATTGGTCAGGCTGCTCTTGAACTCCTGATCTCAAGTGATCCACCCACCTCAGCCTCCCAAAGTGCTAGGATTACAGGCATGAGCCATTGCGCCCGGCCTGTACCATATTTTTAATTGGTTACAAATTCTGGTTTAAAATAAGCTTTTACCCTAGAAGGTATGAATATTTAAAAATTGGTCAGTTGTAAAACAGTCCCTTTCCACCCCAGCAGAGACATGCTTTAGGAGTTCTAACTAAGAAGGCTGGGACAGGGGTGGAGGGGGCCAGCAGCAGAAGGGCAAGACAAGGGGGTAAAAGATGCAATTGACAAAAAAATTGGACAAATGCAACAAACTGTAGTTATGAGTTTGTTTTTAAAGTGGTTGCTTACCTGCACTAAAGCCTGGACAGCATGAACTTGTCCAGCTATCCTTAAGCGATCATCCTCTTCTCCAGTACAGATGGAAGAATCAAAAGAACATGATGTTTCCATGTTGACAAGACAGTGCCGATTCCGAGCACTATACTCCACTAGATTTATCAGCAGACCTAAGCCCTTCAAAAATTTTAAGAGACACGTATTATCAGAGATGAGTACTTAAATGAACACAATATACATAATTTTTCTTTGCAGCTAAAAAGCTGAAAGTCAGTGTTCTATTATCTACAAAATAGCTAAAACCCATTAAGTATGAAAGGCCAAAAAATAAAGACCAAAAAGGAAAAAAAAAGGCCAGGAGTTTGAGACCAGCCTGGGCAACATGGCAAAACTCCATCTGTACTAAAAATACAAAAATTAGCTGGGTGTGGTGGCACAAGCCTGTTGTCCCAGCATCTGGAAGGCTGAGGCAGGAGAATCGCTTGAAGCAGGGAGGCACAGGTTGCAGTGAGCCAAGATGGTGCCACTGCACTCCAGCCTGGGTGACAGGGTGAGAATCCGTTTCAAAAAAAAAAAAAAAAAGAAGTAAGTTCACAAGGAAATTCATGAAAACAACCACAATATTAAAGGGTTGGTTCTTAAACCCAAACTAAGGTGAACATTTTGCATACCTTACTAGATACAATACTCTTCCTGAAAAAGTCATTTCAACTTACCAGCACTCGAATATCAAATCTCTGCTCCTGAGGTAGGTACTTTGGAACCTGAAGCACACAGTTTAGCGCTGTGCCTATGAGACCATCCTGCTCTCCTGTTTTGGTGCTGCCCCACTCTGAAATAAGAAATGGATATTGGAAAATTGTTACTGATTCTTCCTTAGGACACTAAATAACAGATTTATTAACATGGATATTAACTTAGGATTGTATAGTCATTCCTCTATTGAAATATACCATTGATACTTCCAGGTCAAGCTACTAGGCTTACAGAAATATCAACTCTTAAAAGCGATTTTTAAACCTACATGTAAGTACTTTAAGACAAATCAAAAAATCACTATACCAAGAAAAGGAGAAACAAAGAAAAATAACTTGTTTTCACATGCAATGTATATCTTTCAATGAGGAAAAAATAGAAAAAATCTTACCATTATCATTAGTTAAATTGAGCAACACCCCAATGATGGCCCTCATGCAGTCCTCCACTGCTTTGCCCACATGGTTAGTTACATTCTGGTGAGGCAGAGGCTTACTGTCAGCTAAGCATATGCTGTCCTCAGCGCGGCTGTACTGCTGAATCAGTTCTTCACAATGTTGCAATGCTCTTAAGAGAAAATAAAATATAGACTATTACAGTAAATAATAGGCACACAACATATTTCTGTTTACTTGAACCTAAAGGCTATCAGATAAAACTTCACTTTATTTTGGAAAAACCTGATACCTTAAAAAAATTACCCAAGGAATGTTAAAAATTAAACACTAATGGTAGAAGTTTATATCTGTACTACCTACATTTACCCTAGTAATCTTTTTATTAACAAGTTGTCTCGCATGTTATTGATCTCTCCAACAGACAGACCACAACCCTTTCTCAAACAGGGAAAATGGTTAAGAGCTAATGTTGAACACTTCTGAGGTAGCAAATGTTATTACCAATATTACATAACAAATGTTAATGTAAACATAAGTATTAAATACTTCATATGCATTAGAGCAAATAATTTTTATTATCTTAACTACCAATGTGACAGTATAATCATTATTTTTTAATTTAAGGTCAAACTGACATGTCTCCTTGACGTTATCCAAGGGGATGAGCTACATCCTAGTATTCTCAAGATACTACCCAAAATAACAAGGAAATATAATCCCTAAATGGGTCTACTATTTCTAAAGACACAGTTTAAATCACCAAGTCCACTATTTTTAAGTTCAATACAAATCAAGTAAGCTGGCTCTGTCAGTTGATTCTTCATGTATTATGTAAAATGACACAAGATTCTTAAAGAAATCATATCTAATCTATGCATAGTTGCCCTTTAAAACATACTGAGGAAATTCTGTAAAGGTTTCCTAATATTTTACAACGCTTTGGTCAGGAAGGTGTTCCTCAAGTGTAACCTAAAATAATTCATACTTCTGGTATTGAATGCTAGTCAGGATTACGATACTGTCATTGGTAACTCAACTGTTTTTAGACTGAGCTAAACTAGGGCTTTGAAGATAAATGAAGGTTCAGCATACGTTATTTAATCTTTCTGTATGCTATCCCTGCACTGATCATGGTTTCTGCTGAAAAGCTTAAAAATCTAGAGATGAGTGCTCTTTTACAAACAATTCTGACCTCTAATGTAACTTCCAAGACATTTGGCCTGAATTTCCTAATCATAACAAAAGAGCTAAAATGTGTCATACTAAATACTTCCATTTACAAGGCACTTGGAGGTAAGGAAGTATACACAAGAGATCTTTTTAAATCAGAACAACATACACAATTTTTATTTGTCAATTTAAAAAAGAAAATGAAATCAGAAACATTTAACTTCAATGATCTTTGGTAAGAAAGGGTAGAACATGGTAGAAAACAAGCAGAATGCATGTGGTAAGGGCACTGACTATATAGGCAGGGCACAGTAGTTCATGCCTATAATCCCTACACTTTGGGAGGTCAGGGTGGGAGGATCACTTGAGTCGAGGAGTTTGAGAACAGCCTGGGCAACATAGCAACACCCTGTATCTATTTTTTAAAAAAGAATGCTAAATATATATAAAATAGGCCAGGTATGCCTATAATCCCAGCACTTTGGAAGGCTGAGGAGGGTGGCATCACCTGAGGTCAGGACTTTGAGACCAGCCTGGCCAACATAGTGAAACCCCATCTCTAATCAAAATATAAAAATTAGCTGGGTACAGTGCGCATGCCTGCTGTCCCAGCTACTCAGGAGGCTGAGGCAGAATTGCTCGAACCCAGGAGGTGGAAATTGTAGTAAGCCGAGATCATGCCACTGCACTCCAGCCTGGGTGACACAGACTCCATCTCAGAAAAAAAAAATAAATAAAAATAAAAATAAAAATAAATAAAGGTAAAATATACCATTGAAAGATACAAAATGTACAAATGCAATCAAGTCCACAAATGTTCTGGAAGAAGACAAAAAAAATGTACAAATGCAAGACAAAAAAAGGAGATTTTAAAAATCTACAGACTGAGAAAATCTATTGAGACTAGAAATGTGAGATTACTGAAAATTAGAATGTTGACTAAACATAAAATAGCAAGCAACTAGATAATTTGTGGTATGAAAATGGTATTGGGTTATATTTTTTAAAAGAGTCATTTTCTTTCAGACATTGTATACTTAAGTATTTATGGATGAAATGAAAGTATCTGGATTTGTTTCAAATAATACAAGAGGGGGAATGGATGGGGTTATAGATGACAACCAGACTGGCCAGGATTGATAATGTGTATACTATAGTTTATTACACTATTTATATTTGAAATCCCCCAAAATAAGAGGTTAAAAAACAGATAAATCAGAGTGAGACTGCAATGGGCCTTGGACAAGGCCGACTTCCTTTAATAAGAAAGTTGCACATATATCCAAAGAAAATAAGCAATCAGAGACTTGGGAAATTAAAATTATTTTTCAAAGCAGAGATTTGGAGAAAGTTAACTGCATGCGTTACTGTTCTAGGCTAAAGGCCAGAGAAGTAGGGCAGGTATCAAGAACTAGGACAGAGATATCATGAAGAGACTGCTGTAATAAGATAGAACCAGGACTGGAGACATACTTGGGAATTTTACCTGCAGGGAGGTGACAGCATTAGCCTAACTGTGATGAAATGTGTGTGGGAAGAAAGAATGTGGAATAGGAGAAGTTACATACAGATATGGAAAAGCAAGTCTAAATGAAGTGCAGAAGAGGGCTAGAAAAGTCCATTTAAAACAAGAATGAGGACAAATGCTCAGTATTTATTACATGCCAAGTACTGTTCTAGGCTTTGCATATTAACTAATTTAACTCACTAATACGTATCACACATAATATACAAAAGATACTTTTTAAATAATTTAAACTTTAAAAATGTTTTTATATATATTTTTAATATACACATATTTTAAAGTATCTACTATGAATATATTTCTTACAAATATACAAATTAACTCATTTTATTGTAATAACAATCTTAGGTGGGTTAGATACAATTATTATCCCCTTTGTAAAGAGCTTGATTTGTATATTACAAAAGTTATACAGCTGAAATTATCAAGCTGGAATCCATAGTCATTTTGTGTCCAAAATCTGTACTCTTAAAACTTTATTTACACAATGTGTACCAATTCACAGAACTCAATAGAGCATTTCATAAAGGAAGCTAATCCAAATTTCTTTCATCTGTGGTCAATCCAAATGTTTAAAATAAGTAATAATATTAGTTGTTAGCTAAAAAACAAAAAACTCACTTAGCTGATGAAACAATAAGTTGGGAATCTTTATATGCTATCAAGTAGCTTTGATTTTCAGGATTATGCACAGTTACCTAAAAGGGAAGAATATAAAATAATTGTGGCAATCCAAAACTTTCATTAATTCACATAACATCACACTCTGCCTCGTTCCTAAAAGATATAAAGATGAGGAAAAAAACAATCCTTGTTATCTAAGGGAATAATTTCACAACCCACAGGTTCCAGATGTAAACTAAGAAAGCTAATTTTTCATGAAAAAATTAAGACATCACTGTTATTATTCATTCATAATTTATTTTACACTATATATTCACTGTAACGAACTGCCAAACACATTGAATGTCAGAATAGAGCATTCCTTAACTTACAAATAAGAAATAACAAACAAATAACATAAAGCTCTTAAGTAGATTCATTTAGAAGACATTTTTACAAAGAAATATCTGTTATCTACTGTTCCCAAAAAACTCTAGAAGACACACGGAATAATTACAATTTAATTTATGCCAGGATTTTTTAATTTATACTACACTATTTTCCCCACAGATGTTTTTAAAATAACCTGGTGAACAAACCTATGTATTCTGAAATTAGCTAGCGACACAAATTCTAATCTATATGGAACTGGGTTAAAGTCCTCTATAAGAGTCAAAGAACAAAATAAACTTACTGCAGTTCAACAGTATCATTCTCCAAAGCTAAATATTATGACAAGCCATGCTTATAAACAATCTGACTCAAATAAAAGTCAAATAAACCAAACGCTAATAATAATTTAAAAATAAAACCTGACCGAATTTAGCTATTGTTATCTGCAAACAATGTAGTCAAGCAGAAACTCACATTAAGGAAAAAACAATAAAGATTGGAGGGGCCCAGAAAGGTAGCTCATGCCTGAAATCCCAACACTTTGGGAGGCCAAAGCCGGCAGTCCACTTGAAGCTAGGAGTTTTGAGACCAGCCTGTCCAACAGGGCGAAACCCCAATTCTACTAAAAATACAAAAATTAGTAAGGCATGGTGACACACACCTGTAATCTCAGCTAGAGAGGCTGAGGCATGAAAATTGCTTGAACCCAGGAAGTGGAGGTTGTAGTAAGCCAAGATCATGCCACTGCACTCTAGCCTGGGTGACAGAGTGATATTTTGGCTCAAATAATAAATTCTTTTTTTTTTTTTTTTTTAATATAAAAACTATTTTATTGAGGCACAAATAATAGCAAATAACATTGCATCATTGAAGAAAGTACTTGATAACTATTTGACAAGATTGTTTAAGTGAGTTCTGTGCAATAATTCATATATGTTGTATCATATTCCATGTTCTGGTGGTTCCTTCTACTTCAGAGACTCTGAGAGAGTGGCACCTTCTACTTGAGAGTGACTCCTTCTGAATAGTGTTATACTGGCCCAAGCATAGAAAGTCAACACCAAGACAGAAGTATGCCAAATTGCAGGGTCTTTGTTGCCGGCGGCCACGGAGGACTCGCGTCTCTCCAACCCGTGGCCCCAAAAGGAGGGTGTCAAGAACTTTTTTTATCATAAATTCTTAAAAAAAAAAAAAAAGATTGGCATATATAAACAAACAAGGCTGACATTTCATTTGCAGCAATAATACTGGTACTCTTAAAATATAAAACTGCTCATTTAACTTGTTTATTAACAACTGGTTGCTCAAAAAATGTACTGCAATTTCTATACGGATTAACAGAAGTGAACCTCCCAGGAGTATATAAAATATCTGGCAGTCTCTCTCTTACACACCATTCACAATTAAGACAGAATACTTTTTGCCAAATCGTCATCCATACTTACACTTTCTAAAACTCGTAAACATCTCTCTGCTCCCCATAGTGAGGCTACCAATTTCTCTTCATCCTCATCTCTACTTAAGTGATCCACACATTCTTTTACTAGGTGAAAAGAAACAAACATAAGTTAACATTTATCATCAATACTCACCAATACAATACTTTTAGCTAATATTAAAAGCCATCTGTACACATGCTATGAACATGCTGGAACCTTTCTGAACATTTTTTACTCTAGGTTTCACACTTTGAGATATTTTTTTCTTTTTTCTTCGCATGTCCTTGACTTAACCACTTTGAGATTTTGAAATGTATCATACTCTGTAATTATTTCGTTTCCATAATCCCCCAATATCAAAATGTTAACAGCCTCTTTTTTGGTTTTTTTTTTGAGACAGAGTTTTGCTCGTATTCCCAGGCTGGAGTACAATAGTGCAATCTCAGCTCACCACAACCTCCACCTCCCAGGTTCAAGCAATTCTCCTGCCTCAGCCTCCCAAGTAGCTGGGATTACAGGCATGTGCCACGACGCCCGGCTAATTTTGTATTTTTGGTGGAGATGAGGTTTCTCCATGTTGGTCTGGCTGGTCTCGAGCTCCTGACCTCAGGTGATCCGCCCGCCTTGGCCTCCCAAAGTGCTGGGATTACAGGTATGAGCCACCGTGCCCAGCCTGGCCTCTTCTTTAAACGTTAGAAATTTGCAGGATACTACTTTAAAAAACAGACATTTCCAAGCTGGGCGCGGTGGCTCACGCCTGTAATCCCAGCACTTTGGGAGGCTGAGGTGGGCGGATCACCTGAGGTCAGGAGTTCGAGACCAGCCTGACCAATATGGTGAAACCCCACCTTTAGGAAAAAAAAAAAAAAAAAACAGACATTTCCAAACTGATACAATAACTTTTTGAAGTATGTCAAGGGACTATTTTCTTCAGGTTTTAAATAATATATAAAAAACATTATACATGTGAATACCATACCTTTATCTACAATATGATCCAGACCACCCAAAAGTCGGAGTTCTTCCTTAAACCAGTCTCCTGCTCGTTTAGAAGTAAGGGACAATAATGTTTCCATAGCTAAATGCCCAGTCTAAAAACCAGAAGCACCATTAATGAATATTTACTTTTAGCAATTCTAAAAATTGTTTCTCTTTACAAAAATTTACTGCATGCTATCAGTACAGTTTTTTAACACTATATTTATACATAAAATTGAACTAATTTTCAATTTTATCCAGAATAATCTACATTTAACAAAGTTTTTAAACTAGCTCTTCACAGAGAAAATGTGCTATTATAGTAGTCTATCATTTGTCAGGTTACTATTACACATACACATAGGTACTCTTATTTCTATAGTACAGAGGCCAAGTGTCAGACTGTTAAGTCAAAGGGTACATGTATTTTTTAATTGTTAATCAATATTAATTTGCCACAAAGGATTTAACAAGTAACACTCTCAGGAGCAAACTGTGGGAGTGCCAGTTGCCCTGAATCTTCAAAAGCACAAGTTATCACTTAACATTTCTGTCTGAGGGTACAAAATGGTAACATACTGCTTTTGGTTGTATTTTTACAACTATAGTAAACTTGACCAGTTTTTCACATATTAATTAACTATATTTCTAGTAGGAGATTCCTCTTCATTATTCTTTCCATATTTTCCTGCAAGACTGATGGTCTTTCCTTATTGTTCGGTGTATTGTGTCTATTCTGCATACAAATCCTTTGCTCACTTTAGTACTGCGAACTGATTAGTTTTAAACTGAATACTGCAGGCTTGGCAGCTCAGATATTCATCATGTGGCCATGATGACAAAACCATTCAAATAATGCTTTAGGATCACCACCAGAAGAGTACAAAAAAGCTAAGAGCCACATTTACAAGAGTAAAGTTTGTCTTTCCCTTTATTTCACTTCAGCTGTTGTTTTTCTATTTAAAGCATAGAGCCACCCCCCCAACAAAGAGCAATTTGATTTCTATTGTAATAAAGGAACTTCAGCATAACAAAAGAAATGCTTTAATTAGCAAAGATTGACAAGACCTAGTTTTTCTCCCAGTTTCTCCCCTTCAAAAGATGATAGTTTACATTAGGTCCTTCAAGTCTATTTGAAAACTGCACATACACTAGATATTTAGAAATACAAACAACAGGTATTACCAGTATTGCACATTTAGGAGAGATATAGAAGATTTTTAATCTACTTCTTTTAAAACAGTTGTTCTTGGCTAAGTGTGGTTGGTAGCTCACGCCTGTAATCCCAGCACTTTGGGAGGCTGAGGTAGGTGGATCACCTCAGGTCAGGAGTTCAAGACCAGCCTGGCCAACATGGTGAAACCCGTCTCTACTAAAAACACAAAAATTAGTCGGGCATGGTAGTGGGCACCTGTAATCCCAGCTACTCAGGAGGCTAAGGCAGGGAGAATTGATTCAACCCAGGAGGCGGAGGTTGCAGTGAGCCAAGATCATGGCAATGCACTCTGGCCTGCGCAACAGAGGAAGACTCCATCAAAGGAAAGGGAAAGGGAAAAAGGGAAAAAGGGAAAAAAAGGGAAAAAAAAAAGGGAAAAAAAGGGAAAAAGGGGAAAAAGGGGAAAAGGGGAAAAGGGAAAAAGGGAAAAAGGGAAAGGGAAAGGGAAAGGGAAAGGGAAAGGGAAAGGGAAAGGGAAGAAAAGAAAAAAAGAGGTTGTTCTCCAAGGTGACAAATGTAGAACAGAACCCAATACTACAAAAACAGATTCAATTCTGTCCATTTCTCATTCTGTCCCTCAAAGAATAATTTAGATTGGTTAGGTGTATTAATTCATGAGTCATACTGGAAAAGCTGAAGACTAATGGGGCATTCCTTGTTTAGAAAGAAAGGTGATGGCAATTTGATATTAATAATTAAAGCTTGCGCCTTTTCATGCTTAAAAGGGAGTTTCATTTTTGTTTCTATTGGCATAAAAAGGATTCTTCAATGTTTTAGGCTACATTAAGTATACCGTAAGCTAGCATTTAAAAATTGCCTATTATTCAAGCATGTTATTTGAAAACTTGAATAGTCCTCAGAGTTAAAGCACAGCCAAATCACTAAATAAGAGGATTAGGCTGTGAGATGGCTGACACCTGTAATCCCAGCACTTTGGGACGCTGAGGCACAGGATCGCTTAAGCCCGGAGGCGGATGTTGCAGTGAGACTAGATCATATTACTGTACTCCAGCCTGGGTGACAGAGTCAAACAGTCTCAAGAGGGAAAAAACAAAAAAACAAAAAAACCCCCTGAGACAGGTCCTTCAGGAGGCATTCCAGGACAAGGCATTGTTATCACAGAAGATGACATCTCTATTTATGTTTTACTGCCCCTAAAACCTTCCAATGGGACAAGATGTGGAGGTGGAAGACAGTCATATCGATAATCCTGACCCTGTGTGGACCTAGGTTAATCTGTGTGTGTCTTCATTTTTAACAACAACAACAAAAAAAGTTTTAAAAGTTAAAAAAAAAATTAATTTTGAAAGAAGAAAAAAGCTCATAGAATATTTTTGTACAGCAACGCAATGTTTTTAAGCTAAGCATTATCATAAAAGAGTCAAGAGTTAAACAGTGTAGCCAGAGTGTACAGTGTTTATCAAGTCTACACTGGTGTGCAATAACGTCCTAGGCCTTCACGTTCACTCACCATTCACTCACTCACTGACACAGAGCAACTTCCAGTCCTGCAAGCCCTACTCATGGTAAGTGTCCACATAGGTTTATCTTTTTAAATCTTTTATTCTGTACTTTTACTGTACCTTTTTTGTGTTTAGGTGCACAAATTTTGCCACCACTGTGTTCCAATTGCCTGCAGTGTTCAATACAGTAACATGTTGTACAGGTTTGCACCTTAAAAGCAACAGGCTGTACTACATGTGGTACAGCCTGTTGCTTTTAGAGTGCAAACCTGTACAGTCTAGATATGTAGTAGGCCATAACTTTTAGGTCTGTGTAAGTACACTCTGATGCTCATACAACAACGAAATCACCTAATGATGCATTTTCAGAACATCTGTCATTGAGCAAAGCATGACTATACTACTATTTTAAATTATCTTTTCATGGCACATCAGCAATACCAATATATTCAAGAAATTAAGCAACTAGTAACAAAACTAAGGTGCAGAAGATATTCATTATACAAAACATAGTAAATCTACTGTACAATTTAAAACAAACAATACTCAAGAATAGTTAATGTTAGGGAGAAAAAACAGGAATCCTAAAATTGACATCTGTGCTCTGCCTTAATCATATGAATAAAAAAGTTGTTTTATCTAATACAGAAAAGTTTTTATTCTGGTATTTATCATCCTAATAAATTCAACAAAACATAAGACAAATTAAATTATCAAGTTTATCATGTTATTTAACAGCGTACCTGAAATGAATCTAAATGTTGAACACAGGAGACAAAAAAATAAAGGCACATTCACCCAACTATGTAGGCAATTAAAAATTATAGGCTCAAATTTATTCTTTCATAGTATGAAAAAATGAGTAGACATTGTAAAAATGGTATAAGTAAATAAAAATTATGAATGTTTTGGCCAGGCACGGCGGCTCACGTCTGTAATCCCAGGAAGGCCGAGGTGGGCAGATCACCTGAGTTCAGGAGTTCAAGACCAACTTGGCCAACATGGCAAAGCCCTGTCTATTAAAAATACAAAAAAGAAAATTAGCTGGGCATGGTGGCATACACCTGTTATCCCAGCTATCTGGGAGGCTGAGGCATGAGAATAGCTTGAACCCGGGAGGCAGAGGCTGCAGTGAGCCAAGATCACACCATTGGACTCCAGCCTGGGTGACAGAGTAAGAGTTTGTCTCAAAAAAGAAAAAAAGTTAAAAAGTTTTAAGTGTAGTATACAGACGGTATGATGATATGGAGGATCACAGATTTGCCATCTGAGCACAACATCTCTCTCCACAATCTTAAAGTGAAAAGTACTGAATACATGTCAGTTTTGTATCCTGCTGTTTCAGGTTAAACTGCTCTCCCATCCTCCACCTTAACCAGAATCTATTACCACCTCTACCCTAATTAAAACAGAATAGAGCAAGAGCCTAAAGTCACATCTGGCTAGCACAAAGCTTCCTATACATTTCTGTGGCAAATGCTGCAGTCTTCAGTTAAGTAATGGGGAGACACTGGCTTTTTTTTTTTTTTTTTTTTTTGAGACACAGTCTTGCTCTGTTACACAGGATGGAGTGCAGTGGCGCCAATCCCGGCTCATTGCAACCTCCGTCTCGCCTCCTAGGTTCCAGGTTCAAGCAATTCTTGTGCCTTCATCTTCCCAGGTAGCTGGGAATACAGACACCCGCCACCAGGTACGGCTATAATTTTTATATTTTTAGTAGAGATGGGGTTTCACCATCTTGGCAGAACTCCTGGTCTCAGGTGATTCGCCCACCTCTGATTCCCAAAGTATTGGGATTACAGCTGTGAGCCACATCACTCAGCCTGGGTTCTGATTAACATCTGTTCTGGGAAAGCCTCTAAAATTTCTGGTTTACCCATTGTTCCTTGTGTAAAATCAGGTACTTACTGCATATCCTAACCTGAAGTCAAACAACTTGATGTACTTCAATGGCACTACTTATCTATTCTGAATTATACTTTCCCTATGGCATATAAACCCTGGATGTGGGGGTAATGGCATGGGGATCCCAAGACACAGACTCGGCTTTTGATTGTAAGTCCCTACTAAATGTTTCTTTCTGAAAAACTGGATTTGTCACTTTTCAGTTTCTCAGCTTCCTTGGACTTTGGGGGTACGTTTGCATGGACAATAATAAATGTTTATTATGGTTTTGATGTTGGACATATCTGAAAACCAGGTTATTATATAATAAACACTCTTATTTTTTCCAAAACCACAAGCCAATTGTCTTCTACTGGCCTAGAAACCACTGGAACATTATAGATTCTATAAGTAAAAAAGCCAGAAGAAAGCAGAACTGAAATAAAGCAAAAATAGCATAGCCATCTCACACATGGTGCGTTGTGATAAGCATAAGAGCAGCTACTGGCCATGACTGTACTATAAGGAACACCACCTCAGGGGAGGTGAGGTGCCTAGAAGTCTTCCTTGAGGTGTCATCAGGGTTCTTCAAGTCCCGTGAAACAGACACCCTGAGGTACTGTGGAATAAATAGATGCCTACTCATTGAAAATGGTAGTTGTGGCGGGAGTAGTGGCTCACGCCTGTTAATTCCAACACTTTGGAGGCTGAGGTGACATCACTTGAGCCCAGGAGTTCAAAATCAGCCTGGGCAACGTGGCGAAAACCCCATCTCTACTAAAAATACAAAAGTTAGCCAGATATGGTGGCATACACTTGCAGTTCTAGCTACTTGGGGGGCTGGGGTGGGAGGATCACTTGAGCCCAAGGGCTTGAAGCTGCAGTGAGCCATGACTGTACCACTGCACTCCAGCCTGGGTGACATAGCAAGACCCTGTCTCAAAAAATAATAATTATTATAAATTAAAAGAGAAAATGTAGATGTAAATCTTCTGAAGTTTTTATTCCTGAAATCCATGGAGAATAAGAATTCAAATTCCTAATAGCCTAAATGTAGTTCTACCTTTTTTTTTTTTTTTTGAGATGGTCTTGCTCCGTCACCCAGGCTGGAGTGCACTGGTACAACCTTGGCTTACTGTACCCTCAAATTCCCTGGCTCAGGAGATCTCCCAAGCTAAGCCTCCTGAGTAGCTGGGACTATAGGTGCACACCACCATATCCAGCTAATTTTTTTTTTGTATTTTCTGTAGAGATGGCGGTTTTGCCATGTTGCCCAGGCTAGAATCAAACTCCTAGGTTCAAGAAATCCACCTGCCTTGGCCTCTCAAAACACTGATATTGTAGGCATGAGCCACTGCACCTGGCCCCTTCTTTTTCTTAAAAAATAAAATAAAAAATAAAGACAGGGCCGGGCGCGGTGGCTCACGCCTGTAATCCCAGCACTTTGGGAGGCCGAGGCGGGTGGATCATGAGGTCAAGAGATCGAGACCATCCTGGTCAACATGGTGAAACCCTGTCTCTACTAAAAATACAAAAATTAGCTGGGCATGGTGGCACGTGCCTGTAGTCCCAGCTACTCGGGAGACTGAGGCAGGAGAATTGCTTGAACCCAGGAGGCGGAGGCTGCGGTGAGCCGAGATCGCGCCATTGCACTCCAGCCTGGGTAACAAGAGCGAAACTCTGTCTCAAAAAAATAAAAATAAAAAAAATAAAAATAAAGAGAGAAGGATTAGGCAAGATGCAACAGAAAATGTGCAACAATTTACTGGGCAAAAAACCTAAAAGCACATAAACTAGTTTAGGAATTTCAAGCAACGAATGAAATTATACTCAGAGCTAAACCTGAGAATTTGCCAAACGGTAAACCAAGGTTAGAAGTTAAATAATTTGCCCACAATTACCCAGCTACTGCAACTAACCAAAGACTTTCTGAAAGTAATTCTCATCTTAGAAGGAAGGAAGAAGGAACCTACCGTTATATTTTCTAGATCAAGATGCTTGTTGTGTACAGTTTCACAGAGCCTTCGGATTTTTTCTTTAATTTTGTTCATGTCTTTTTCATTCAGTAGCTTGGCTGATGAAGCATCTTGTTCCAGTTCCAAAAGTCGAATCATTAGATCTAAGCTAGCTCTATCAAGATCCATGTTCAAACGATCTCTACTCAGTATATACATGAGGGCAGCTGTACAGAGGGACAGATTCTTCAACAGACCCAAAAAAAGGAAAAGAAAAAAAGTTCATGTGAGCAACGCCTGACAATCTCAGGATATAAGACTGTTAATGACTTTTGCTTACAAGTTAAAATGCCTAAAACTTGTATTACTGACTATGTTGGAAACTTTAAAAATGTTTTATTCAGTGGTCCCTCTAAAAATATTCTGAAGAAGGCCGGGCGTGGTGGCTCACGCCTGTAATCCAAGCACTTTGGAGGCCAAGGCGGGCGGATCACCTCAGGTCGGGAGTTCTAGATCAGCCTGACTAACATGGTGAAACCCCGTCTTAAAAAAAAAAAAAGAAAAAAAAAATTCTGAAGGAACATGTTTAAAAAATAAAATGCTGTTGCTTAAAATTATCCTTTCAATGGACCCTCCATACATAAATGTCTGAAAGCTGTAAGAATATAAGCTGAACTATATTATTTCTTTGGCTATTCTGTGCTCAATGAAGAGTTTATAGAACATTTTTACAGACCTGTTTGTGTGTATATGTGTATAAATTCTATTATGATATACCTCACTTTTTTTCTGAGACAGGGTTTCACTTTGTCACCCAGGCTGAAGTGCAGTGGCATGATCTCAGCTCACTGTCACCTTGACCTTCTGTACTCAAGCAATCCTCCCCGCCTCAGCCTCACAAGTAGCTGAGACAACTGGCATGCGCTACCATGCCCAGCTGACTTTTTTGTATTTTTGTAGATGGGGTTTCACTATGTTGCCCAGGCTGGTCCTAAACACCTGAAGTCAAGTGATTCACCCACCTTGGCCTCCCAAATTGCTAAGATTATAGGCGTGAGCCACCATGTCCAGCCTATTCTTTATGATATAGTAGATAGTCATATTTCAGTTTAAAATCAGTAACTGAAGGCTGGGCGCAGTGGCTCACGCCTGTAATCCCAGCACTTTGGGAGGCCGAGGCAGGTGGATCACGAGGTCAAGAGATGGAGACCACACTGGCCAACATGGTGAAACCCTATCTCTACTAAAAATACAAAAATTAGCCGGGCGTGGTGGTGCACACTTGTAGTCCCAGCTATTCAGGAGGCTGAGGCAGGAGAACTGCTTGAACCCAGGAGGTGGAGGTTGCAGTGAGCCGTGATTGCACCACTGTACTCCAGCCTGGCACCTGGCAACAGAGCAAGACTCTGTCTCCAAAAAAAAAAAAAAATCAATAACTGAAATAATAATTTTAAATCTGTATCAAACCCTTAACATTTTTTTCCCCCTGCAAAACACAGCTATGTTTACATCTGTATCTAAACCCAGGACGCTGAAAGACACATATTTGCATTTCTTTAAAATAAACCAATCGCTAGGTCTGGTGGCTCATGCCTGTAATCCCAGCACTTTGGGAAGCCAAGGTGGGTAGACCAGCTGAGGTCAGGAGTTCAACATCTACCTGGCCAACATGATGAAACCTCGTCTCTACTAAAAATACAAAAAAAATTAGCTGGGCATGGTGACGCACGTCTGTAATCCCAGCCACTCCGGAGGCTGAGGCAGGAGAATTGCTTGAACCCAGAAGGCAGAAGCTGCAGTGAGCCAAGATTACACCACTGCACTACAGCCTGGGTGACAGAGCGAGACTCTGTCTCAAAAAATAAATAAAATAAAATAAAATGAAATAAAATAAAGCATCGGGGAAGGATAACATTAGGAGAAATATCTGATGAAGGTGATGGGGAGATGGAGGCAGCAAACCACCATGGCATGTGTATACCTATGTAACAATCCTGCAAGATCTGCACATGTACCCCAGAACTTAAAGTATAATAAAACAAATAAATAAAATAAAATACAAAAATTAGCCAGGCCTGGTGGCAGGTGCCTGTAGTCCCAGTTATTTGGGAGGCTGGGTTGTGAATTGCTTGAAAAAATAAAATAAACCAATCAAGTCTGGGTGAACCAAATAATTTTTTAAATCATTAATAAAATGTACCAAAATCACTCAGATCAGGTAGTTACGTTACTACATTCTACATATTTTTTATTTATTTATTTTTTTGAAAAGGAGTCTCACTCTGTCACTGAGGCTGCAGTGCAGAGGCACAGTCTCGGCTCACTGCAACCTCTGCCTCCAGGGTTCCAGCAATTCTTGTGCCTCAGCCTCCTGAGTAGCTGACATTACAGGCACGCACCACCATGCCTGGCTAGTTTTTTGTGTTTTTAGTAGAGACGGGGTTTCACCATGTTGCCCAGGCTGGTCTTGAACTCCTGAGCTCAGGCAATCTGCCCACCCTGACCTCCCAAAGTGTTAGGATTACAGACATGAGCCACCACACTCGACCAGCACACTCTACTTATACAATCTAAAAATAGTGCAGGTGAAGTATTTTAGATAAATGTGAATATAAAAAAACGTCTTACATTTGGGATATTCCAACACTTGAGATATTCTGTTCTTACACTTATTTCAACATACAGAAAACACAACTATCTAAAGATTTAAACTTTGGGCCCCTAGAAGCGTCAGGCCAGGTGCCTGATTAAATGTTTATAAAGCAAATTATTTTTGGAAAATAGGGTGCCATAGTAAAGGCCATGGGGGACCCACTGCCCTTAAAATCACACACTGTAATGCCTTAGTCCTCTGTTAACTGCATAATAAACCAAAGTCTCTTTTTTGTTTGTTTTTAAGAGATGAGCTCTCACTAGGTTTCCCAGAATGGATCTGAACTCCTGGGCTCAAGAAATCCTTCCACCTTCGTCTCCAGAGTAGCTAGGACTTACAAGTGGATACCCTCTTGCCCAGCAACAAACCACTTTTTTTTTTTTTTTTTTGGAGACAGAGTCTCTGTCTCCCAGGCTGGAGTGCAGTGGCAAGATCTTGGATCACTGCAACCTCTGACTCCCAGGTTCAAGTGATTCTCCTGCTTCGGCCTCTTGAGTAGCTGGGACTGCAGGCGTGTGTCACCACACCTGGCTAATTTTTCTATTTTTTTTTTTGGAGACGGAGTTTG
>PVKV010025278.1:19402-30042 GCA_004027835.1 Alouatta palliata
AGCAATTCTCCTGCCTCAGCCTCCCGAGTAGCTGGGACTACAGGCACGTGCCACCATGCCCAGCTAATTTTTTTGTATTTTTAGTAGAGACGGGGTTTCACCATGTTGACCAGGATGGTCTCGATCTCTTGACCTCGTGATCCACCCGCCTCGGCCTCCCAAAGTGCTGGGATTACAGGCGTGAGCCACCGCGCCCGGCAATTTTTCTATTTTCAGGTCAGACAGGGTTTCACCATGTTGGCCAGGCTCATCTCAAACTCTTGACCTGAGGTGATCCGCCCACTTTGGCCTCCCAAAGTGCTGGGATTACAGGCATGAGCCAAGACGCCTGGCCCAGAAGATGCAGTATTAAATTAATTCTGTATCACCTAATCCATTTTTAGAACATACGTTCTTTAACAAAAATATAGCAAGGCCATCTCAAAATACTACTAATGATAATAATTAGCAATGATGGTTACTTTCTTCTAATTTTGGAAAATATAAACCTAATTATTTTTGTTATGTTTGCTTTATTATTAAGCAAAAACATCAAAAAGGCAAAGAAAATGAAGAATTTATTCTTTATCACAATGAGGCTATGTTTCAGAGTCAACAATGAACAAAAATGTTTCTAAAAAATTAAAGCTGCATTTCCAAACCAGTTTTTTTTCCATGCATTAGTATCAAATAATACTAACAGATTCTTCTCAGCGCTTTCTGATTATTGGGAAAATCATGCTTACAAAATTCAGTATCAGAATGCTACATTAGCCAATTTTAATAGTATAAAATGACAAATTAAGAAAAAATGTTTTCATGAGAAAATAAGTATTAAGCAAAAACTTCTGACTATAAGCACTACAAATTTAGCAAATAAAATGAACTCGATCTATAATTAGGATATATTTATAGAATATCCAGTGAAGACATTTTTTTGATAGCCAAACAGACTAGTAGTTTTCTCAATCTCAGAAAGTTAAAAATACCTGATGGTGCTGGGAATCATCCAAGGTTTTAAAGACCATTGCTACCATCCCATGTGCTCTCAGGTGCATTCGAAAACTGGGCATGGCACATTTAGTAGCCAAGCTAATAACACTACAAGAAAACAGAGTAGGGTTAGGGGAACTGGAAACAGCTAGTACATTAGTTTTTTAGTTTGTGTAATACCAAAACCAGCAAATAGGAAGGGGGTAAAGGGGTCAAAGCATTGTCCATGTATCATCACAATATAAAAACCAGAGGCAAAATACATTATTAAAAATATACTGGTGCCTAGTATGTGATTAGGTACACTATATTTTTAAAAAGTAAGGTAACTGTCTTTAGTGCATTCTTTACATTACTACTATCATTAAAAGCTTAAAATCTGAGCTACCTTTCATAAAACTTCTAATAAAAATTAGAATTAATTACATTTGATTTAATATACTCCAAATGACTCAAAAATTCAATCAAAATTACAGTATTCAATCAATTCATTAGGGAATACAAAAGATCATTTTATTCTGAGCATTTGGGTGTAAATGTAAGCACTCAGACCACAACATGCTTAAATAAATCTATTACTTGAACATCAAAGGTAAAAAATAACTTAAAAGATTCTTTTTAAAAATTATTTATTTTCTTTCTGGTATTTTTTTCTTCCTTTTTCTGGAGACATCTTACCCTATCATCCAGGTCAAGCCATCCTGCCACCTCAGCCTCCCTCTGAAACTACAGGCACATGCCACCATGACTCACTTTTTATTTTTTATAGACATAGGGTCACATTATGTTGCCCAAGTTGGTCTCGAACTCTTGGACACATGCAATCCTCCCAACTTGGCCTCCCAAAATGCTGGGATTATAGGTATGAGCCACCATACAGGGCAAAAAGATGCTTTAGTATGTTGTTCTTATTTTTTAACCACTTAAAAACTGAAGTCTATGCTATGCTAAAAAGGCTATGATCACCCAGCTTTCCCTCTATCATGTAGAACCAAATTCTTTATAAAGATATGGATAGCTCTGGCTGGACGAGGTGACTCACGCCTGTAATCTCAGTACTTCGGGAGGCTGAGCAGGTGGATCACAAGGTCAGGAGTTCAAGACCAGTCTGACCAACACAGTGAAACCTCATCTCTACTAAAACTACAAAAAAGTAGCTGGGCGTAGTGGCTCATGCCTGTAATCCCAGTTAACCAGCTACTCGGGACGCGGAGGCAAGAGAATCACCTGAACCGAGGAGGCGGAGGTTGCTGCAAGTGGAGATCGTACCACTGCACTCCAGCCCGGGTGACGGTGTGAGAAACAAGAAAGGACAGGAGAGAAGAGGAAAGGAAAAGAGAGAGACGAAGGAAGGAAGGCAGGGAGGGAGGGCAGGCAGGCATTTTAACGTGTCACTGGCTATATATACTACACACATCTTAACAAAATTTAAAATGTCTGGCTTTTGGACAATACATAGTTGAAAAAATTTAATACAGCATGTACATAATTGTAAAATATAAAAATCTTACCTAAGGCAACGCGTGTTTAGAGGCTGAGTGCTCTTTAAGCCACTTAACAAGTACTCAATGTCATCAGTGAACTCTTGATTTTCACCAAATTCTACGACATCATTGAAGTGCTTCACGTGCTGAACAACAGTATATAACTGCCAAGAAAAAAAAAAGTTCACCCCTTTTTAACTATGAACTATTTAAATCTATGGGCTCACTGTACTTTATGTAAGTGCATAAAATAGTTTGTTAGATGGCAACAAAAATATTTTTAGAATGATGATGGTAGGACAAAAGAAGTTTGTGGTTCAAAACTGAGTATCAGTATACTGGTATTTGTTGAAGATATTAAAAGGCTAAACGTTATATACAAAAATCTATCAACATGCAGTAAACACTGTATATGGCTGCTTACTTCTTTGTCTTCGCGCCTGCATTTCAGTGCAGTAACTATGTCTTGGTAGGGCTGAGTAGGTATTGTCACCGTTTTTATCACTTTGGATGGTGGCGCAGGAGCCTTAAAAACTCCATCATCTTTTTGATTTGGTTCCTTTGAAGACAGCCTCACCTATTAATAAAGGTATTAAATTAGTTGTTCTAAATAAATATACAAAAATAGGAACATCTCATCTATCTGGCAAATTCAGCTTCAAAAAAAGTTAATAAAGCTTTTTAAAAAAGGGGAAGTGGGGAGGCCTCTCAAAGGTCTTTAGAAATATTTTGAATTCCATGCACTAACAGGTAAGACATATATGTAGGTCTACATACAGAAGAACCACTCAAGGATTCTTTCTGGTCTTTTTTAAACTTTTTATTTCACACAATTTGTTGTTTGTCTCTAGTACCATTAGAAAGACTAAAGAACCACAACTGCATGCAAAAATAGCTTTCATAAGCAGAAAGGGACAGGACAGAAAAACTAGAGTCAAAAGAATTTTAACATCACAAGAGTGTGAAGCAGTTTAGGGCAGAAATAAATAGCTGTAACAGGAGCATGATATATTACTACTAATATACAAAATGATTTCTTTATACTATCAAAAGGAGTCTAATCAGTTTACGAAGACAGGGAACTATACATTATATATTAGAAAAACTTCTATCCCCAAATTATTTGTTGTTATAAAGAACTAATTTACCTGATAACCCCAGATGACTGAAGCTTTACTGTTAACCTAGAAATCATGTATGATACTATCAGTCATTCTGGAGAAAATAAGTTGCTAAGAATCTTTTTCCTAATGTTTTGGATTGAAAAGTATTACTGGAATACAGTAAGAAATTTGCCTCTGAAAAGCAAATTAAGCACTGAAAGCCACTTAGAAATACAAATAGGATGTAATATACAATATACTTCTTATACAAATATCAAATATGGACAATCTTGCTCTTAAACATTAAATACTATAAATTCCATGAAATGTGGGTCATGAGTAACAAGAGTTTTATTTTTTATGGCTTTCATTTTTAACCTAGCAGCACTAGAATTTCTGCTATCTTACCAACAATCCTGTTTTCCAATGAATTAAACTGAAACTACTTTTCAGTAAAGAAAGCCAAAATAAAGTGTTAAATCGGGAAGTCAAAGATTTACAAATTGTGAATTAAAAGAGTAACTGCTTAATTTATCGCGTATTAAAAAACACAAAATAAGTAAGTACAGTTCACTTACTGTGACACTCTGAGGTTTTACTACTGGTGGCCCAGGTAGTTCTTCTGAATCTGGATGATTCCAATGTCTGGCATTATATACAGCTTTTGTGGGTGACTAGAGAAATGAGAGAAAGATCAACTGCTTCCATCCTTATAAAAGACTCTTAATAAACTAAAAATCATAAAGAATAATTTATATGCATAAACATGTATCCTAGAAACAGCAGGACAGATGCTATCTGGGTATAGTCCCACCATAGTTCCCATTCCCATGCCTTAGCAAATATAATCACTGTAGGACTAGGTCACAATATCGGCAATTAGTGCTCTGGGCAACTATGATTAACCAAGAAAAGATCACACTTGAAAGTAAACCTAGGCAGGGCATGGTGGCTCATGCCTGTAATCCAGTACTTTGGGAGGCCAAGGCGAGTGGATCACTTGAGGTCTGGAGTTAGAGACCAGCGTGGCCAACATGGTGATCTATCTCTACTAAAAATAACAAAAAATTAGCCAGGCGTGGTGGTGCACGCCTGTAATCCCAGCTACTTGGGAGGCTGAGGCAGGAGAATCACCTGAACCTGGGAGGCAGAGGTTGCAGTAAGCTGACATTGCTCCACTGCACTCCAGCCTGGGAGACAGAGTGAGACTCCATCTCAAAAAAAACAAAAAAAAAAAGAAGTAAACCTCTTGCTAGGCTTGTATTGACTAAGTAATCAATACATTTAATTCAACATGGGTTGGGCATGATGGCTCATGCCTGTAATCCCAGTACTTTGGGAGAGTGAGGCAGGAAGATCGCTTGAGTCCAGGAGTTTGAGACCAACCTGGGTGACAAAGCAAGACCCCATCTCAAAAAATTTAAAAAAAGTAATGATGACAATAATAGTTCAACATGTTCTTTGGCAAAACTTTATTCTTCATACTACTGATTCATGCCTCACAATCTTCCTATCTTCCAACAATGGGAATCCAGCAGTTTATGACAGATAATGCAGACATTTAAAGCAAACCACTGTAGCCAGATGTATGCTACCACTCAAAGTTCTCAAATTTTATCAAGGTAAACAGAATACATATACCACATATTCCAAGACACAGTGGGATCCAAAAAAGTACCATGTAATAACATACACGATTTCTGCAGCAAAATGTCACACTAAGCAGGACAAAGATGTAAAGTCTCTCACATCAATTCAGGTTATTGTGCTGCCCTATCAATTTACTTAAACTTATAGGGGGGATTTTCAGTTTTAACACTGAATTTCAGAATTGAGAACAGATGACAGTAAACCTACAAAATCAAATCAAGGAAAAGAACAAAACCCTCACTTTAAATAGAAAACCGCAGAATTACAAAGACTGAGAAGACAGAAAGGTAACATCTCATTCTATCTTCTACAAAAGTGATGTTAAATTATGTTTTGAAGTTCAAATAAATGGTGTGATCATAAACCATTTCTTTCTTTCATAAACAGAGAGATTTTCTTTCATAAACGGAGAAACTTTCTGTTTATGAAACTAATCTTATTCTCAGTACAATACAAAAATTAGTGGAAAAACAGTATTTCAAGACTGTCCATAAATCTACATTAAAAAGTAGCTATCTCCTGTTACTAGCTGCAGTGAAGCAACACAATTAGCATTAAGCATTAGTGTGACCTAATGGTTAGCTTTTTACGTATTATCTTTAGTAAAGCAGAAAAACCTCATTTGTATTGTGTATACAAACCATATGCCAGGTTTGCATAACATGATGCATTAGCAATCTGAAACAATTTATGCACTTATGCAATGACTCAAACTGGTTTCCTGAGGCAAAGCACATAAAGTGGACACAATTTTATGTGATTAAAACCTACCTCTCTATTCCTTCCACTCTTTTCAAAGACCAGCTATATAACTTGTGTGTCTGCTAGCTATGGATCCCTGATTTGAACTACCTTTAGCACCGCATGCAGCCTTTTGGTAAGAACAAGTGTCTTAAAGCTCAAGCATTTCCTTTCTTTTTAAAAAGCATTGACTAGGCTAGACGCAGTGGCTCACATCAGTAACTGCAGCATGCCTACAGTCCAAGGCAGGAAGATCACTTGAAGCCAGTTGTTCAAGACCAGCTTGGGCAACAAAGCAAGATCCTGTCTCTACAAAAAATAAAATAAATAAAATTTTAAAAACGAAAAGAAGTTAAAAAAAAAAAAAGGCATTGATGGCTGGGTGCGGCAGCTCACGCCTGTAATCCTAGCACTTTGGGAGGTTGAGGCGGGCGGATCACCTGAGGTCAGCAGTTCAAGACTAGCCTGGCCAATATGGTGAAAACCCGTCTCTAACCCCAAAAAAAAAAAAAAAAGGCATTGACTACAGGTAATAATCTAGTTACCTAGTTCAATAGCTAACAAAATACTAGGGTGGCTCAAAGTTCTAAATTAAAACACTGTAAGGAATACCTGAAAGAATATGTGCTTTGTAAGTATTAAATACTATTGATAATAATTGTTATGTGATAATGTGCTGCTCGGTTTAAGTCTAATACATTTGTAAGAAAACAGAAATATATAGCCTAACTACCTAATAAAGAATATTATAAACAAATAGGATAACCGATGTGTCTAGGATAACAGGATAACTCATCTCAAAACTCCCTGAAGCATAATGGTATATGACTGAATAGTTTAGATTAAAAGGTCATATTAAAGGAACACTTGGTTATGCTGTTGAACAAGGCGATTTAGTAACACTATCAGATTTAAAGCTTTTGATGACGCTTTACCATTTTAACACTAATAAGCAATATAAAGGGAAGAAGTCCAATAAGAACTTTTTCTTGAATTTTATTTCAATTACAAGACTAATATAGGATTTATTTAGGGAGGAGGGATACTGGAGACACATCCTTCTAACTAAAAATTAAAATAAGTAATATCTGTATATGGCTAACATACACACATGGCAGAGAGTGGAAGAAACAGGGAAAAAGGAACACTGAGCTTTTTACATCATTCCAAAACAGTACAATAATTCCACATGATCATAAGTGAATTGTGTATTTGAAGCACACAACAGTGGTATGTCACATACTAACTTCACTCAATGAAAGTGACTGTGTGTGTACATGTAAAAACAGCATACAGCAATCGGCTCTCCATGAAAAAATCAAAAATCACCCTTACCATTTAGCAACCTAGCTAAATGTTAACAGCATCATTCTGATTGCATCACCAGGCTTGTCTTTAATCTTGCTGATTTTATTCTGGTTTGAAAAGCAGATACAGGGCCAGGCACGGTGGCTCATGACTATAATCCCAGCATTTTGGGAGGCTGAGGCAGGTAGATCACTTGAGGTCAGGAGTCAGAGACTAACCTGACCAACATGGTTAAACCATCTCTACTAAATACATAAATTTGGCCGGGCATGGTAGCGGGTGCCTGTAATGCCAGCTACTTGAGAGGCTGAGGCAGGAGAATCGCTTGAACCCAGAAGGCAGAGGTTGCAGTGAGCCAAGATTGTGCCATTGCACTTCAGCCTGGGTGACAAAAAAGTGGCTCACACTTGTAATCCTAGCATTCTCAGAGGCCAAGGCAGGCAGATCACCTGAGGTGAGGTCAGGAGTTCAAAACCAGCCTGGCCAACATTGTGAAACCCCATCTCTAATAAAAATGTATTTTTAAAGTTAGTGGGGTATGGTGGTGGGCATCTGTAATCTCAGCTACTCAGGAGGCTGAGGCAAGAGAATTGTTTGAACCAGGGAGGCACAGGTCGCTGTGAGCCGAGATCGCACCACTGCAATCCAGCCTGGTGCCTGGCGACAGAGCAAGACTCCGTCTTTAAAAAAAAAAAAAAAAAAAAGAAAGCAAGAAAAAAAGAGAAGAAAAGCAGATACAGCAAATAAACCAGATTCCTAAACTTTTTTCTGTGTTAAAAAAAAAAAATTTGTGGCTAGGCATGGTGGCTCTCACCCGTAATTCCAGCACTTTGGCAGGAAAAGGCAGACAGATGGCTTGAGCCCAGAGTTTGAAACAGCCTGTGTAACATGGTGAAACTTGGTCTCTACAAAAAATAGAAAAATTAGCTGGGCATGGTGGCAAGTGCCTGTGGTCCCAGCTACTCTAGAGGCTGAGGTGGGAGGATCACCTCCTGAGTCCAGGAGGCAGAGGCTGCAATGAGCCAAGATCATACCATGGCGCTCCACCCTGGGTGACAAAGCAACATCCTGTCTCTACAAAAAAGGGTGGATTATGTTTGCTATACAAATTAATGAGAAAAATATTTATAACAAAATAAGCAAAAAGTTTGTAAAAACAGCATTCTAAATATTCAGAACCATTTTAGCATACTTTAATACTAGTAATCTTAAATATATTATTCTTTTGTATTCAGTGCTCTGAGGCATGATAAGCAAGAAAAACTTCGAAAGTGACATTCCATTAAAGCTAACGAAAAAAATATTCCAGTGGTAACCTGAAGGGGCATTTCTCCATGAGAGATAATATAGCTTCTATTAAAAAAATGGATAAAAATTGGTTTTTATACCACCACCAAGGTTGTGGTTAAAAGATTGGATTGCTGAATCACAACTATAAACCAGAGGAAAAGGCTAGGCACAGTGGCTCATGCCTGTAATCCCAGCACTTTGAGAGACCGAGGTGAGCATATCACTTGAGGTCAGGAGTTCAAGACCAGCCTGGCCACCATGGTAAAACTCTGTCTCCACTAAAAAATACAAAAAATTAGCCAGGCCTGGTGGCACACGTATGTAATCCCAGCCACCCTGGGAAGGCTGAGGAAGAACTGCTTGAGCCCGGGACATGGAGGTGGCAGTGAGTGGAGACTGCACCACTGTACTCAGCCTGGGTGACAGAGTGATACTCCACCTCAGGAAGAAAAAAAAAAAAAAAACACCAAAGGAAAGGAAGCATTCCTTCCTGAAAAATTAAGAGGAAGTGACAACATGATGTTATCCCCCACTGGGCTGCTCATAAAATGGGGGGGGGGAATTTTTAAGCCATAAATACTTCACAAACAATAAGAGCAAATTTATTTATACATTTACAAAACTATGTGCTACATGAAGACAAAAATAGTAAGCTGATTAGAATTCATCCAAACTTACCTACCGAAGGATATCACCAGTAATTCAATCAGCATGAAGTACAACTAAATGCACTCTGAAGAAGTACTGCATGAATAACTGTGTGTGTATGTGTGCACAGTACTTTAGTGGAAATTCAAAAGGGGAAAGAAGAAAACAAAACAATCTGGATTTGGATTTTCAAAAATTTCATTAAAGAGGTTGGGCGTAGTGGCTCACACCTGTTATTCCAGCACTCTGGGAGGCCAGGGCAGGCGGATCACTAGGTCAAGAGTTCAAGATCAGCCTGGCTAACGTGGTGAAATCCTGTCCTAAAAATATAAAACGTAGCTGGGCATGCTGGCATGTGCCTTTAATCTCAGCTACTCGGGAGGCTGAGGCAGGAGAACTGCATGAACCAGGACTCAGGAGGTGGAGGCTGCAGTGAGCAGAGGTCGCGCCGCTGCCCTCCAGCCTGGGCTACAGAGCGAAACTCCATCTCAAAAAGAAAAAAATTCTTTTAAAGACTTTTATAAAAGACAATTTAAATCAGATGCAGGAGAAGAAAGTCTTACAAAGAATCTTTTAGCTCTTTACAACTCCCTTTTAAGCATAATAATATAATCTCAAATTGTCTTAAACTATAAAAAATGTAACACATGTTAAATATTCAGAGTATTGAATTATTTGAGGGAAGACTAGAAAAATTCCTAAATTAAAGCCAACAGCATCTGTACTATCAAGAACTAGAAATTGTAATATGCAATATGCAACACTGTGTGGAGAATCTAATCCACACCTAATGGGAAGAAATAAAGCTGCAAAGTCCTTCTCTGCCTGAATCAGTTACCTACTACAGGTAGTAACAACTTTTAAAAAGACAGCGGTCATTTTTATGAAGAAACTGTCAGTTCCTTTCTTTATGAAGAACAATGCACACCACTACCGTGGGTATAACTTCAAAAGTGTAATTGGTAGCCACAGTTTTTTTTTTTTTTAATATATATTTTTTATTGCATTTTAGGTTTGGGGGTACACGTGAAGAACACACAAGATTGTTGCATAGGTACACATACGGCAGTGTGATTTGCTGCCTTCCTCCCCATCACCCATATCTGACATTTCTCCCCATGCTATCCCTCCCCAACTCCCCACACCCCACTGTCCCTCCCTTTTTCCCCTGCAACAGACCGCAGTGTGAGATGCTCCCCTCCCTGTGTCCATGTGTTCGCATTGTTCAACACCTGCCTATGAGTGAGAATATGCGGTGTTTGATTTTCTGTTCTTGTGTCAGTTTGCTGAGAATGATGGTTTCCAGGTTCATCCATGTCCCTACAAAGGACATGAACTCATCGTTTTTGATGGCTGCATAATATTCCATGGTGTATATGTGCCACATTTTCCCTGTCCAGTCTATCATCGATGAGCATTTGGGTTGGTTCCAGGTCTTTGCTAT
>PVKV010025279.1:0-29941 GCA_004027835.1 Alouatta palliata
TCTCCAAAAAAAAAAAAAAAAAAAAAAAAAAATTGATAAATATTTACAGACTAAGTTTTGTGTAATTTTTTTTTTGACTTTTTTTCTTCTGTTAGTAAAAGCATGCTTGTTTTTGGAATGTTGAAAATATTTTGTTGTTCTTCCAACAGTGCTCGGTTTTTCCAGATGCTTGCATTCATTCTGCATGTGCTATTTCATCATTTGGCTTGTTTAATTATGTTCACATTCAGATGCGATGTGAAAACCCATTGTGTTAGTTTGTTCTCACATTGCTGTAAAGAAATAACTGATGGGATCTAATTAAACTTAAGAACTTCTGCACAACAAAAGAAACAATCATTAGAGTGAACTGGCAACCAAAAAAATGGAAAAAAATTTTTGCAATCTACCCATCTGACAAAGGGCTAATATCCAGAATGTGTGGAGAACTAAAACAGATTTACAAGAAAAAAACAAACAACCCCATCAAAAATTGGGCACAGAATATGAACAGATACCTTTCAAAAGAAGATATTTGTGCAGCCAACAAACATATGAAAAAATGTTCATCATTGCTGGTCATTAGAGAAATGCAAATCAAAACCACATTGAGATACCATCTCATCCCAGTTAGAATGGCGAACATTAAAAAATCTGGAGACAACAGATGCTGGAGAGGATGTGGAGAAATAGGAGCACTTTTACACTGTTGGTGGGAGTGTACATTAGTTCAACCATTGTGGAAGACAGTGTGGTGGTAATTCCTCAAGGATCTAGAAATAGAAATACCACTTGACCCAGCAATCCCTTTACTGAGTATATACCCAAAGGATTATAAATTGTTCCATTATAAAGACACATGAACACATATGTTCATTGTGGCACTGTTTACAATAGCAAAGACTTGGAACGAGCCAAAAAGCCCATCAATGATAGACTGGATACAGAAAATATGGCACATATACACCATGGAATATTATGCAGGCATAAAAAAGGATGAGTTCATATCCTTTGCAGGGACATGGATAAAGCTGGAAATCATCAATCTCAACAAACTTACACAAGAATAGAAAACCAAACGCTGCATGTTCTCACTCATAAGTGGGTGTTGAGCAATGAGAACACATGGACACTCAGAGCGGAACATCACACACCGGGCCTGTTGAGGCGCAGGAGAGCTAGGGGAGGAATAGCAGGGGGTGAGGGGATTGGGGAGGGATAGCATTAGCAGAAATACCTAATGTAGATGATGGGGGGATGGATGCAGCAAACCACCATAGCATGCGTGTACCTATGTAACAATCCTGCATGATCTGCACATGTACCCCAGAACTTAAAGTATAAATTAAAAAAAGAAAGAAAGAAAAAGAAATAACTGAGACTGGGTAATTTGTAAAGAAAAAAAGTTTAATTGGCTCATAGTTCTGCAGACTATACAGGAAGCATAGCACTTCTGCTTCTAGGGAGGCCTCAGGAAACACTCATGGCAGAGACAAAGGGGAAGTAAGCATTTCTTACATGGTTGGAGCAAGAGAGAGAGTGGGGAGACTTTCTTATGCCTCATGTTTGTATGCATGTGTTTATACTAGAGAGCAGCGGTGACCTAGAATTCATTCCATTGCCTGGTCATCACAACTCTGAGCATCTATTTTTGAAAGAAGAAAAAAAAGTGTGGGAGGGGAAACAGAATTGACTCAATCTCTATTGAACTATAAGAACATTAAATTTCATAGTGTTTTATTTTTGTTTCCCTTTTTATTGAAGAAGTAAGACTGTCCCTGGCAGATGGAGACACTGAGATACTGGAAATAACTTTTGTTCCATATAATTATTATGCACTTCCACCTTTCTTAGCACAGACAGTTTCCCAAATGCAGCTTCAAGTTACCCCTTTACAAGCACGGTAACAGTAATAGCCAACGTGTATGTAATGCCCTATATGTGCCGAGTGCTGCTAACACGTGCACATGCACATCACATACACACGCATACCACAGCACATATTTAAACTAATTTAGTTCTCACAATGACGTTTTGAGGAAGTTTTTATTATTGTACAGATGAGAAAACAAAGGTACACTTTCTCTATCTGTAAACCTCTGCTATGCAGAAATTCTGGAGGGGCTTCTGGCCCCTTAATTTTAAAATAAGGCCAATAATACAATACTTACCACATGGCAATTCTCTAAAGATTAAATAAGATGTATATAAAGCACTTAGCTCAGTGCCTGGAGGGTCGTGACGAAATTTGTCTTTTGAGATGGTCCACTCAGTCACCTCATTCTTAATCCCTTTCTCAACTTCTATTTCATACAGAATTTGTGAGCATAGCATCGTCAACTACCCCTCTTATGGTAACGGGAACTGCAGGACCTCTCTCGCCCGGAGAGATTTACGTCTCATCAGGGACAACCGGTTTGTTATTATTTTTAAATGGTGGCTCAGAAATCATTGTTGTGACGCAACCCTACTTTAAGGGACCCGTCACAGCAGGGAAACTGACAAACTGAGAAATGGGAGCTAAGTAGACACAGCCTCTACTACGGAGGAATTCTTGCCTCTGGACTATCTCACAGAAATAATACTGTGAGTTTAAAGAAATTAAAACAATGCAGCAAAGCACAGAAATGATGCCTGTGACGATGAAATAGTGGGCCAGGTAAAGGGGATCTAATAGCGCAGCGGCACGAAGGGTCTGTGGGCAAAGCAAGTGCAGCTCAGACCTGGGCTCAGCTCCATCCCAGCTGCTGACTCAGGGTGAGTTGTGCCGCAAGGTTTCCATCCCCTTAATTTTAAAATAGGGACAATAGCACAGTACTTATCTAACAGCGTTTCTCTAAAGGCTAAACAAGATTATTTAAAAGTGCTTAGCTCAGAGCCTCACACATTCTTGGTAACTGATAAATGATAAGCAAAGCTGGGTGCAGAGATGAGAGTGGTCAGGTGACAGTCTCTCTTGTTAGTTTTCAGGGGAGAAGAAGAACTTCTGGAGCTGCTGCTGGGAGGGATGTGGGAGAATTTGTCTTTCATGATACGTTTTATGTTCACTCGGTCACCTCATTCTTGATCCTTTTCTCAACTTCTCTTTTATGCAGATAAGCACAAACAGAGCCCACATGCAATCACTGCTGGTGCTGATCGAGTTTCAGAATCTTCTGGTAAATACCAGATACATCCAGAACAGAAAAGCGGTATGTTCTTAGTCTTAAATAGTTGCTCTGGAGTCACCGTTGTGATTGAACTCTATTTACACGAGCTGTAACTCATGAAAGTTCTCAAACTTTCGTGACTGAAAACCCATGTGTTTTACTTGAAAGCCCATCTACCAACCATAACTATCACCTTGACAAAGAAAGAGAAGGCAGGCTGCAATTAACCTTTATACATAAAGCCTAAGGAATGAAAACGATACCTTAATCCTCGATTATGTGATACAACATGGTATACTATGTAATTTGTAATAATTAAATTCCAGAAAATTGTCTGGCTTTGGTAGTAAGAGGGCTTCATGACCTAAAATGTCAAGTGGAGACAGAGAAAAAAGTAAGAGGTGGACTGACAGGGAAGATTAGCACAGCTGGAACAGTAAGGCAATCATACTGTGCTACTGACACAGAATCATAGAAAGCTCATAGAAAGCTCATAGTGTCTCATAGAAAGCTCAAATGAGACACTATCAGACAGCGGCTATGGCATAAATTTGGAAAATTGATAGTCACATGAGCCTTCTTTGCATGAGACTGACATCTATGTGGAGTGATGGCTCCCTGTCCCTCCTTTCTTCTCATCACTTTTACGTTGTTAAAAATGCATTGCTTCTTGTGGAAGTCAGTAAGTGATTCTTCCAATACTTTCTTATCCCTTTCCCCTCAGTTATGAGACAATTTGCTAATTTCTCATCCGTGAATACTTGCTGGGTAGTTAAAAGTAGATAAATTTTACTAGCTAGATGTTGATAGTTGACCAATAACTCTCAGAATCTGATTAAGAAAAGGAAACCCACTGAACAGTTTAATTCCAAAATGATTTTTTTTGCACATGCCTTATTTATTTGAAATTTTGCTTTATAGGAGAAAGGCAACAACGTGATCTTTTCTCTGCACCAGGTATGTTAATATTTGACAAAGAATAACAGTCATTCCATTTAAAACTATGTATTGCTTGTTTCAAATAACTATGTCAATGTTAAAATAGAAGAGCTGGCGCACGCCTGTAATCCCAGTACTTCCGGAGGCCGAGGCAGGCGGTTGCAGTGAGCTGAGGTGGTGCCGCTGCGCTCCAGCCTGCTGACAGAGCGAGACTCCATCTCAAAACAGAAACAAAAAAAGAGCATAGGTTGTTAACTTTATTCACACAAAATTGTAAAGGCAAAGAAAATATTCTCTTTTTAAAATTAAGATAGGCATTTCTTATTTTTAAAAACATTTTGGGGGCCAGGGCCAGTGGCTGTTATGCCAGAACTTTAGGAGGCAGAGCCTGGCTAATTGCTTGAGCCCAGGAGTTTGAGAACAGCCTGGGCAATATGGCAAAAGCCATCTCTACAAAAAATACAAAAATTAGCTGGGATGGGGCATGCGCTTGTAGTCCCAGCTACTTTAGAGGCTGGCTGAGGTGGATCGATTGCCTGAGCCTGGGAGTTTGAGGCTGCAGTGAGCTATGATTGTGCCACTGTACTCTATCTGGCCTTGGTGACCGAGTAGGACCTTGTCTCATAAACAAATAAATAAGTAAATAAAAATAAATAAAAACATTTTGGAAATAGCAATACATAATCTGATAGCAGTTTTTCTTGTAAGTTAGATGTTTTACCTTTCTAATCAACCCTGAGTTTTTGAGAAAGGCCTCATAAGAGCTTATAAAACAAATGAACTTCCTTCTTCCCTCCTGTAAAGAGTAAGGCATTTAAAATCGTCTAATTAACTGGCACGGTATTTAAAGGGTAAATCTCAGCCTTGATTCATTTTTGGCCCAATGTGACCACTTAGGGGCCATCTTGACCACCTCTGCTGAAGGGACATTTCTTCCCCGTCACTTGGATATCACTGTGTGTGCTCATTTGCTATTCAGCATTCTAACCCTCCCTTCACCCTCGGCTGTGTCCATAGCGTACAGGGTAAAAAGCACATCATAGAAATTCATCACTATCACATGCATTTAAGCCAAGTGGTCAAGAAGGCTGGGAAACACCAGCAAGAGGAAATGCTACTTTTACTTTTTATCAGTAATGGGGCTTTTAAATATTAATTGGCCAAATAGATGAGCCATTTTACCTTTATGTCTAAGCTTCCATTCTATTTACTTCATCTGGAAGCAATACAAATATGGTATAAATATTTTTAGTGACCGTATCGGAGACTATGCATAAGAACACTGTGGAAGTAATGCAAGCTTAGAATATAGATGACCTGCATTAGTTATAATTCTACTTTTAATTAGTTGTCCGACCAAGGCTAAGTTAACCTTATTAGGCTTCTTTTCTTCATTTGTAAACGGTTTATACCAGTTTCTTTCCAAAATTAGGATTCTATGATTTGTTCAATGCTCCTTTGTACGTTAAGACATATTTTCTTCGTAACATCCAAACTATGAAAGAATTTGTGAGCCGGGCACAGTGGCTCACACCTGTAATCCCAGCACGTTGGGAGGCTAAGGAGTGTGGATCGCCTGAGGTCAGGAGTTCGAGACCAGCCTGGCCAACATAGTGAAACCCTATGTCTACTAAAAACACAAAAAAATTGGTGGGGCGTGGTAGTGGGTACCTGTAATCCCAGCTACTAGGGAGGCTGAGGCAGGAGACGGGAGGCAGAGGTTGCAGTGAGCCGAGATCACTCATCACTCTTGTCCACTGCACTCCAGCCTGGGCAACAAGAGTGAAACTCCAAGAAAGAAAGAAGGAAAGACGAAAGAGAGAGAGAGAAAGAGAGAGAGAGAGAGAGAGAGAGAGAGAGAGAGAGAAGAAAGAAAGAAGAGAGAGACAAAGAGAGAAAGAAAGAAGAGAGAGAGAAGGAAAGGAGAGAGAGAGAAAGAAAGAAGACAGAGAGAGAGAAAGAGATAGAAAGAAAGAAGAGAGAGAGAAAGAAAAAGAGAAAGAGAAGAAAGAATTTGTGGGGTTTTTTCCCCTCGTATCTGAGTAGAATGTCCACTGAGTTCTAATCTGTGATTGCACCAGTGAAGAAGATGGGTCTGGAATCAGAACCCGCAGGTCTTAGTTCTGCCATCAGCTAGTTGTGCAACCTTGGAAAAAAGATTTATCTCTCACAGTCCCAGTTTCTCACATGGTTACTGTTAAGCACTCAATTTTTAAAAAGATAAAATATAATGTACTCTCAATTAAAAGACCAGGTGATGTTATTCTGATTTTATCTGTCTTATTTTTCCATTGCCATATGGTCATTTACTTCAGACTCTCATAATTTTGCTGCTCTCTTTATCTCCTGTAGTGATAACTCTCATTGTTTTTGGGGTGATGGCTGTTGTCATTGGAAAGATCCTCTTTATCTCTTACTGTATTCGCCGACTGAGAAAGGTGAGAATTCAGTTTTTAATTTTGCTCTAAGTACTTAGTTCTAGGAGAGTTTATTCCTCTGAGTTCAATTAAACTAAAAAGAGAAACAGAACTGCATTACACTCCATCTTTGTCAACTGGACACGTAGAAGTCACTGCGTTACTCTCGCAGAATTTTATTTTTTGCATTTGCCCAGTTAAGGGGAACCTCTAAATATAACTCATCTCCCACTTTCCCAGTGAAAGATCTCTCCCTAGTTTTTTGTCTAACTTGCTTTTATATATTTTAATGGATATTGAGGACATACTAAGATTCTACTTATAGTATTCACTCTATTTGTGTATAAATTATTTAAAAGAATGTATTTACATATGTTTAAAACTTTGGGGGAGGCCAAGGCAAGAGGACTGCTTGAACCCAGGAGTTTGAGACCAGCCTGGGAAACAAGGTGAAACCCAAACTATACCAAAAAAAATGAAAATTAGAAAGACGTGGTGGTGCACATCTGTGGTATCAGCTGCTCAGGAGGCTGAAGTGGGAGGATCGCTTGAGCCTGGGAAATCCAGGCTGCAGTGTGCTGTGATCATGCCACTGCACTCCAGCCTGGGCAACAGAATGAGATCCTGTTTCAATAAATACACAAATAAATAAAAATAAATAAACAAAATAAAACTTCTGCTTTTTTTTAATTCTCACATATTCTGAAACAAATTTTTCAAATTTCCACACATGAATTCTTAACATCAGTGATTTTTTTTCAATCACTAGTGCTTTTTAAAAAAAAACAAATATATATATATATATATATATATATATATATATATATATATATATATTTGAGACAGAGTTTTCCTCTGTCACCCAGACTCAAGTGCAATGGCGAAATCTCTGCTCACTACCACCTCCACCTCCCAGGTTAAAATGATTCTCATGCTTCAGCCTCCATAGTAGCTGAGACTACAGGTGTGGGCCACAGTGCCTGGCTAATTTTGTATTTTTTTAATAGTAGAGATGGGGTTTCTCTGTGTTGACCAGGCTGGTCTCGAACTCCTGTCCTCTAGTGATCCACCTGCCATGGCCTCCAAAGTGCTGGGATTACAGGCACGAGCCACCACACCCAGCCCAATAACGCTATTTTTAAATCCATACAACACACCTTATTGAAGTGTATAAGTTTTGCTATCACTTTCTATTCATGACATGTAAGACACAATGTGTGTATGTGTGTGTGTTTATGCTGCTGTCACTGTCTCAGTAGTCCTAGATCAGAAGTACTGAGTCACATGAGATTGATACAGTTACGTTTTTATTCATCCTCTATTCTTAATCTCTCTGTGATTTTTGAGACCATAACCACTATATAATTCTTTCAAAAGGCTGACTGAGAGGGGAAAGAACACTGCAATTGTGGGACCATCAGAAGGAGAATGATAGTAAATCTACATTAAGTTCTTTTGCCTCTTTTCTTTTTCAACTGCTTCTAGCAGTTAACTTCTATGACCGTCCAATCCTATGATTGATTTTCATTATTCCATGTAAATATATCTTCCTTAAATAATACTTTTTGTTAATCAAAGAAAAGTAACTGAGAATGACTACTCTTGTGTGAGAGATTTTGAAAGGACTTTAATATAAGATAACTTCTCTTGCCTGGAGTATAAAAGAGAAAAATCATCTTCTTACATGGGCATATATGGCAAAGTGGGTTGTTTTCTCTCTTGGTTGAAGTTCTAAAACCTGAAAAAGTCAAGGAAATATTTCGTTGGCACAGTTCAGATAATTTTCTAAATGTTTACGGATGATTTTGGTTCTGCTCAACATGATCCAGAGATCACACACTTTATTTTTATTTTCATTTTCACTATTTATTACAGCGGAGAAATAAGTAAGTGTCAGTGTTTGGGGTAATATTTTCCCTACTCAAATACCAAATACCGTAGAGGAACACAAATACAAGTTTAAATCAATGCTCATAAATCCCTATCAAATAGCAACTAGTAACAGCAACCACAAAATCTCTGCAAAGGGGATTTCAATCAAAAGAAAAAAATTAGGAAAAAATATTTTTAATCTGAGGCATTTTACTTTTTACTGTCTTAAGGTTATAAAATTGTGACATTAATATTTTTCTGGTATTTCTTCATAGAAAAGCTCATTTGATGTACAACCTCCCTCCTCACCTGACACAGATGTGCCTTTAAGCTCTGTTGAAATAGAAAACCCAGGTTGGTGTGAATGTTTGCAGTTCCTTTTGCCTTTTAGGAAAGAAAACTAACTAGTGAGTTACTTCTTTCTGATTTGAGGGAGGGAGAAACCAGTTATGATTCATTTCTCTTCTATTTCATTAATTCCACCACTTTGATATTTTAGAAATGTAAGAGTTTGTCTGCAGCATAGTGAGATTCTCCTTTAGACACAAAGTGTTTTGTTTAAAAAAAGAACTAAATGAAATAGTATAAGTGAAAGAGAAAACCAAGTGTATTTCTTATGTCCAAAACTGCAAAGGTATGTGTATAGGAGACTCTGTGAACAGTATGTGTAATAGCATCAGATCTGAAATCAGATTTTGGATTTGAATCCATGCTCCAACACTTATTAGCAAGCTACTAACCTCCCTTAATATAGAGATAGTGATAGCATCAACCTCACAGAGTTTCATTTTAATGAGAATTAAATGAGTTACAACTGGTAAAGCATTTAAAACCATTCTTGGTCATCATAAGTCCTCACGCCTGTTGACTGTTATCAATATAGCAAGCCATCTAGCACATGCTTTGATCTCCACTCCCAGCTGCTAAGTAGGTACAAAACATGGGAAAGGCCGTGGATACATTTCGTTTATCCAGAGCAGTATTACCACTTAGTGCTTTTTGAAAAGAACATTTATTGTCAATCTTTAAAAGTGGGAAGTTTTTACATTAAAAAAAAAATCAGATGTTAGTATTCCCTTGGGGAAAAAATGTAAACTCCCAAAACACTGAGAGCCTTCATATCAGCATGAGACCAATTCCTAAGAGCTTAGTAGTGGCTGTTGCCTCTACTGCTTGTCTAAATAACTAGCCAATTACATTTGTTGTATTCACTATGGCCCCAGATATGAACTGACTAAGAACGTATATTGTTCCTATTAAACTCTGCCTAAAGCATAAACCCAAATGATATCTATTCTGGGAGATAGCCACCAAGAACAAGTCTCTGGAATGAGCTTTATTCCTTAAGCAAAGGAGATTTTATTCTGCCTTCTACAAAATCAATTGATTTTTCTCCCATAATTTTCAAAAATCATGATAGATCAGAGGTCAGGTATGTTTCTGGATTTTAATTTTAACCCTGGACCAGTCTAGGTTTTCTAGACTTTGGAGTCATAGAACAGAGAGAGTTTTAAAGCTCCATCACAGCTACAAAGGTTATATGTGGGATTTGCCACATCACATTATCATGTGAATTCTTAAAGCTTAACAATGACTGTTACACCAGGTGTTAACCCTAAGAAGTTCCTGCTGTGTGAAAATGAATGGCATAGATATGATTCTCAGCTAAAAGGAGTAATAAAATCCAATCCGCAGATACTTGAAACAACAAAAGTTTTTGAGTCATATACCAGATTCGCTTCATTTACTAAGGTTATCTTGCTATTGGACTGGCAGCTGGAACAACTATCTGCAAAATATTCATTTTTATTTGCATTCTGCCTTGTTCCAAAAAAAAAAAAAAAGTCTTGATGCAGTTTTTCAAATAGAACAATTACAACCAAAAATCTATTTTTTAAACTTAAATTTCTATACACTTTTAGCCACTTATTTATTCTAACAACAAATTTAGTGCTTAGTGTTTCCCCTGCCATATTTTTTTTCGTACAATCTTGGGCATCTCAAATCTTTGGGCCAATTTAATACACCACAGTGCATTAAGATGTCCTTGTAGTTTAATTCAGTTAAGTGCAACAAACATTTGCTAAATGCATACGGTGGGATAGGCACCACACTCGCATTAGATATACCAATATGAGTCTTTGTCCTTTAGAAGCTGAGAGACTAATGGAAGAAAACAGAATGTCATTCCAGTGAATACATTCTACAGCAGTGGCAGCAATAGCTCCACTTGTCCCAGAGACTGGGACAGGTATCAAAGGCTTCTGGAGATGAAATCACCTGAGATTAGTCTTAAAAGATGGGTGTGAAAGTACCCTTCTTTCACACCACAGAATCAGAGAGGAACTTGGCCATAAGCTTTTGTGCAGACTTCTTTGGGGGGGGCAAGAAAGAAGTCATTCTTAAAAAACACAGGACAGACTTAGAAACAGGCCTTAAATATTAACATGCGTATGTCATTCGACTTATTTACTAGCTTCACATTATATTTTGCCTCTGTGCATGTTTGGCTGTTAGTTTCTTATCTCTGTAGAAACTAGGAACACAGCAATTATATTTATTCTTTACCTAAGGCTTTTAGAATAGATATAATCGATATGCTAAGAAATTCTGTATTTTTTTACACAAAACTTCAATAGAGCTAATCAGTAAGGAGATTCCTTTTGTTTCCTACTAATTATGTTCGAGGACAACTCTGTAAGAATGTAGAATTCTAAAATTTATGCTGTGCATTAATTTCCCGTTGTGTTTAACAAAACTATGTCTCATATTTTGGTCTTGTATTTTTTGTACTATAATCCTTCCAGAGAAAGTTGATGAGTGAAAATCTGTTCACCAAACCAAATGTGGAAAGAACACAAAGAAGACATAAGACTTCCGTCGAGTGAAAAATTAACATGTGAATTGGACACTCTAATAAATTAAATACCTACCTAAATTGTATAATTTCAGAATAAAATTTTCATTATAATGAGTTCCAGTGACTCAATGATGGAAAAAAAAATACTCTGCTCATTAATATTTCAAGATAAAGAACAAATGTTTCCTTGAATCCTTGCTTTTGTATGTTAGCATAATTTTTAGAACTGATTGAGAGTTCTGATCCAAAACTTTAGGTGAATTAATTTACATTTGTTTAATACTAACTTAATCTATTCTATTCTATTGTAATAATGGTGCTGTAAAATGAAAGGCTTGAAATACCTAGATGAAGCTTAGGTTTTCTTCCTATTGTAAACTTTTGAGTCTGATTTCATTGTTTTAAATAAATTAAGGGGACACTAAAGTCCTATCGTTTATTTCCTTCATTGCTGAACAGGCAAGATATAATATTACATGAATGATGATAATGATGACGATGATATAATATTACATGAATGATGATGATATTTTGTTCACACTAATGAAGCTTAATAAAATTTAAAAGAACTTTCTACATATAGAGACTAAGGACTGTGACTACACAGCTGTCATCATTTATAGTGAAACTTAAAAAAAAAAACCTTCCTGTGATACTTTACTTCCCAACTAATAAAAATCTATATGACTTTTCATTGTTGTGTGATAATAAAGTAAATTTTTTGTATATTTTCAAGCCTGGCAATTGAAATTTATTTTTTAATAAATTAAAAAATCAAATTTTAACCTATTTGTATCTTCAGAGAGTGTTTTTGTACTAAATTGACTACTTAAAATAAAAAATGAGACTAAAAAGAGAACAATTCTTGATACATGTTTTTTAAAAGTAATTTTAAGAGGATTATTAGGTTAATTTAATCCAGTTAAAGACCCAAATGCCAAGGTAATTTTAAATTTACATTTTTAATAAAAACAACGTGTTGAAACAAGAGAGCATGAGATTAACCTTTTTGCTAAAGTAATTTACAAGTCAAAGACAAGAAGAGATCAGAGTGGATGCGCCCTCTTAACCAGAGCTACAGAATTTAGTGAATAATTAAAGTACAAATTACTTTAACCTCTTTGAACTTTCCAAGCAATTTCTCTGTACTTCTATATATGAATGTCTTAGTCCATTTCTGCTATATAACAGAATACCACAGACTGGGTAATTTATAAAGAAAAGAAATTTATTTTCTTCCTAGTTTTGGAGGCTGGGAAGGCCAAGGGCATGGCACTGACATCTGCCTTGTATCTGACAAGGACCTTCTTACTGCATGATAGCAAAGCAGAAAGGTGAGCAAAAGTTTAAGATGAACAGAGGGGAAATGAAGCCAAACACATCCTTTTAACAGAAGCCCACTCCCTCTAGAAGGCATTACTCCATTTATGAGAATGGAGCCCTCATGATCTAATCATGACTTTAAAGGCCCTTTCCAACACTGTTACAATGGCAATTAAATTTCAACAAAGTTTCCAGAGGTGACATTCAAATCATAGCAATGAACTTTTCATAGTTAAATCTGGTATTTGTCAGGGAAGAAATGACTATTTCCCTTTTGTGAAATCTTTCCTCTGAAGATACCATGACTCCATGGATGGCTAATGTTGGATTTCTTGAAATTGGGGCTGGGATCGGAGGGTTTGGTGATTCTGATTATGGAATTTTACTCTTCAACCCTGGGTGTTTGCTTGTGCCGTTGTGTGCAAAAGGTCTAAATGATGGAGAAAATAAATGCAGAAAACTGAGAGACATGGTGAAGAAAGAATGACCCTTTTTTGCAACAAAAACTTAACTCTGAAAGCGACTCTGAATGGAGAGCCAGACAATGACATAGGGAAAGGGTTATTTTGCTGATATTGATATACAGTGATTGCATAATAGCCCTCTGGTTTATTCTAAACATTTATCCTATCAAATGCAGCAAATTTCTCAGAAGAAGTTCCTAAAAGCCAAATGTTATCTAAATAAAATTTTAGATTTATTTAAATGCAAATTTAGATTTAAAATGTACAGGCTTCTCAACCAGTTCTAACGTATTTACGCCCTAGGCAGTATTTAGGGGGCATGTGCACTGCCAACAGCTAGCCCACTTTTGGCATCTAGATCTAGACATGCCCTCTGAATCCTCACGGCACTTACACGTATTTTGTAGCATTGCTATGATCTGAATTCCATACCCTACTTAACCATGATTCATTAAGAGGACGAAGTTTGGCCGGGCACGGTGGCTCACGCCTGTAATCCCAGTACTTTGGGAGGCCGAGGCGGGTGGATCACGAGGTCAAGAGATCGAGACCATCCTGGTCAACATGGTGAAACCCCGTCTCTACTAAAAATACAAAAATTAGCTGGGCTTGGTGGCACGTGCCTGTAGTCTCAGCTACTCGGGAGGCTGAGGCAGGAGAACTGCTTGAACCTGGGAGGCGGAGGTTGCAGTGAGCCGAAATCGGGCCATTGCACTCCAGCCTGGGTAACAAGAGCGAAACTCCGTCTCAAAAAAAAAAAAGAGGAAGAAGTTTAATTCACTTTTGTAACTCCTAAGAGGCTTAACAAAATTTGCTTCTTATTTCATGAAGTCTATATTAATATTTAAAATGGCATGATACACAGTGACATCTTGAAGGTTTGGTCTGGGGTAGTGTGAAAAGAGAACCGGGTTTGGAGCCAGGGTTTGAACATAACTTTGGTTTCTTTGTCTGAAATAATCTGAAATGTGACGATGAGAATAACCGCCTTGCAGAAATGTCACAAGATTTATATATTTATGTACACTTATATATTTATTCAAAAAAATGAAAAAGAAGAAGAAACTATTAATATCAGTCCAAAGGGAAAACACTGACTACATCTCATGTAATGAGAGAGAATCCTCATCTCAGTGACGTGCAACTTTTACAATTCTCTCCCATATCATCTTAAATCTGAATAGTGTCTGGTTTATTATTTACATGTTGATGTAATGTATAGCGTGATATTCTCCACAACAGTTTTCCTCAGATTAAAGCCCCTGGATTTTTTTTTTTTTAATTTTGCATAGAAACTAAACCAAGATGATTGCGTAAGAAGGAAGAGTACAAATGCTTGTTGATGGAAAGAGGAATATTACAGCAAAAGGTGACTCACACATGATTATACACACTATCTGCTTTTGTGTGGGCAGATAAGCAGCTTCTTAGAACTAGCCCTAATTTATCTTTAAAGAATGTAAATGTGCTGTACTGAATTTGTATATAGCTATGGAGCTTAGTATTAAGCCATAATTAATACGAGAGAAAGAAAAATAAAAGGATAAGCCCAGTTATGTTTTAGCAGTTTACCTACAAGGTACTATATTACTTGTCTGCAAAAGACACAACAGGTAGGTTCTGAAAATGGAAAATAAATCCGGTGAGGTCCGTTGACTCACGCCTGTAATCCCAGCAGTCTGGGAAGCTGAGGAGGGTGGGTCACCTGAGGTCAGGAGTTCAAGACCAGCCTGGCCAGCATGGTAAAACGCTGTTTCTACTAAAAATACAAAAATTAGCTGGTCATGGTGGTGCAAGCCTGAAATCTTAGCTATTCAGGAGGCTGAGGCAGGAGAATCACTTGAGCCTGGGAGGCAGAGGTGGCAATGAGCCGAGATCACGCCACTGCACTCCAGCCTGTGTGCCAGAGCAAGACTCCAACTCAAAAAAAGATTAAAGAAAATAAAGAAAATAAATCCAATTATGGAGAAAATACAGTCATAGTTTTGTACCATGAGTTATGATTATTCATTTTAAAAAATATATTATTTCCTAATACTTTATTTACCCATGAAATTACTTATTAAGGAGCATGATAATATTTCTTCTTAAATCTACACTTAAAATGTCAAAAGTGTGACCATAGACTGGGGGATCTTAACATTGACAACTGGCTGAGCAGCCTGGGGTGAGAATGCTGTAAAATACTTGTGCACAGGTATCACAGCCAGGCCAGGGAACCACAGGAAAGGGAAGGTGAGAGCGATCGTCATCTGCCTGATTATGAAATTTAATACACTTATGGTTCCAAATTTGAACACTGGAAAGTGATGTAGACCATGTGGAAGATGGAAAGCAGGCTAGGCTTTATGCATCAGCACACCCTATCTGAACATAAAGTCATCACATGAAGGACAGCTGGAGAAGAGAGGGAGAGGAATGGAAGAAAGATGGAAAAGTGAGCTAGGTCCTGAAGAGTTGTGCATCCAGCTGTGTCTAGGCAAGCACGACCTCTTCTCAGTTATGGGAGCCAATTAGTCCCTTCTTTGCTTAAGCCAGTTTTTCAAATTAGGCTTTTTGTCATTTATAATAGAAGGAGTCTTAGCCAAAGTAACAGAAAATTAAAATAGCTGATTGGGCTGACACCTTATATCCAATAAAAACTGCATTCCAGGTTGACATGTAAGACTTAATACAGAATTGACAAAGGAAATGTCTAAAAATTGCACAAATCTACAACTCTCACCAACAGCAAAGGTGTAAAAGTGTAAAGAGCTGGTGACTGGAAAAAGGGAGTGTAGAGAAGAGAGCTGTTTGTCTGTCTTCAAAACCTCTCCTAAGGAGGAGAGGTGAGGAGTTTTCCTCTCTTCACTTTGTCAAGAGCTCTAGAAGGTCTTGGGAGAACTTAAACGTGTCCTTGGAACGTTAGAGAATTCTGACTCTCACTTGAGAAAGCCAAAGGGCAAAATTGTGGTCCCAATCCTGCCCTGAAATTATATTAAGAAGAGACTGGAAAGCTGGGGATGACAAGCATTCCTAGAGTTTTAAGAGGCAATTGAAAAATGAGTTTCTTGTGGGTTCTATACACACCATCTGGAAACAAAAATTGTTCCTGTGGGTTATCTTTGGTCATGTTGGAAATAACTTCCTAGAGAGGTCAATAGCTTTTAAGAGAAAGAAAGTAGAAGTGTTGCCAGACATCTAATACTTTGTTTACCCATGAAGGATGGAAGAAGGATTCAGGCAAACAACTGAAACAGACATGGATTTATACAAGCCAAGAGAACAGCAGATGAAAAATCCCAAGTGATGGGAAAATTCTGAAGAACCCACAAGAGCACCTGTAAGAGAAAGGTTCAAATGTAAATCTCTGCCAAGAGAAAATGTGGGATCACTGTGAAATATTGGTCTAGTCAGAACTTTCCTACTCCTTTACCCAGTTTTTTCCTTCCCATGTTCCAATGCCAGAGGGTTTGAAAACTTTAAGTAGCAAGATGGAAGAAAAGGAATAAAGGCTCCAGTTTTGGGTGGGGGAGGAGAAGTTGACCACATCAATCCTTTCCTGAATCCAGGGAAAATAAAGAATAAAAACGTTAATTTTAAATCAGAATGGAAATGTTGATTATTGCATTGGAATAGATATTTTAATTACAAACTGGGGAGCCATTTGTATTAACTCATGGGGACCAGAAGAGTGATGGGGTGTTTGGGCAGAGGAACAATGCAAGGACTGACTAGTTCTACAGAAGACATTTAAAAGGACACAGGAGACGTGACTCAAATTATTTTTAATTGAATTCTAGGAGTCTTGTTTACTTAATACAACCATTATACAGATAAAAGTATTAATGTAGCAAAAGCGATTGTTAATGACATAGATAAGGCATAATGGGAAAAAAGACATTCATTATTAGTAACAGTAAATTGACTTAAAGGCAATAGAGCAATGTATTCCAAAATTCACAAATTTGTCTATATATTGTTGGCCCAGTATTCCTATTTTGAAGAATGTTCTCCAGTAAAATTACAAAAAAATGTGTAAATCATTGTTTTTTAATTGACTTTACATGTTAATGGCATCAATGAATAGCAAAAAGAAAATAACCCAAATGTTTACTAACTTAGTAATGTCTACGTGTCAGTCATCATTTATATATTAGCATATTAAGCAAACAGACTATTATGTAGCCAATTTAAAAGTACATGTAGACTTTGTTTACAAGTGAAAATGTGTGTATAAATGAATTTTTGATAAAAAATAGAAAACATAGTATAGTTTTTCTGAACTAAAGATATATATATATATATAGTGTATAAATTTTAAAGCTCGGAAAAAACTTCAACACTCAGTAGTTTCTTTCTTCTTGCTTTTCTTTGAAAACTAGTGCTACTGATTTACAATGCAGTACCAACATTTCTGGTTCCTGCTGAATATTTCTAAGCTAGAGCTCTACTTCGAAACTGAAGACCAGAGACATCTTGGTATTGCCTCATGTCCATATCTCATGAAACATGTGTTTTTTGGAATGTGCTTAAAATGTGCTGTGACTCTGCAAAAATAAGCCTTGAAACGTGAAGGATAAATGTTTCAAAAAGAAGGAAAGCCAGAAATATCGCTGTTTCCTAACTCAACAATAAGATAACGTAGTCCATATACCCTGGAAAAAATGTGATCCCACTTGTTAAATGTGAAGTATTTCTAAAACCTTTTTTATATTAAAAATATTAGAAAGACAAATATAACAGTTTCTCACTCATATGTGAGAGCTAAACATGTGGACTTCATGAAGACAAAAAGTAGATTGGTGGTCACCAGAGGGTGGGAAGGAGAGTGGGGGAGGGGATGCTGAAGGGAAAATAAAGAAAACAATTGTGTTTATTACCACTGAGATGTATATGCAAAATGGTAAAGATGGCAAATTATATATGTATATTTTACCTCAGTAAAAATATAAACGGGGCTTAACACCTAGATGATGGGTTGATAGATGCAGCAAACCACCATGGCACATGTATACCTATGTAACAAACCTGTGCATTCTACAAATGCATCCCAGAACTTAAAGTATAAAAATAAATAAATGAATGAATGAAACAAATAAATACATACGTCAAATATGCCAGTTTGGCATAATATTAGGAGAAGTGTGTATATAATCCTTCATCAGATCAATGCATTTTAATTCATCATTCAAATCCTAGTTTGAAAAATCAGGCTACTTCTCCATTTCACCACCTGAGGAAGTGACAGGAGAGTGTGCTCTCAGCCACAAAAGGCAGAAGATTGTGCCTCTGTTGTTTCTCCCTCAAAGTAAGTCTCTCTAGGAAAGAGTTTATTTCCAGAACAGTAACAGCCGTCGTATATAGTAATGATCACGGTTCCCACCAGGACTTACGATGTAGTTTGGCTATGTCCTCACTCAAATCTCACCTTGAATTTTAGTTCCCATAATCTCCATTTTTCATGAAAGGGACCCTGTGGTGATAATTTAATCATGAAGTTAGTGAAGAGGTGACTTCCGCCATGATTGTAGGTTTCCTGAAGCCTCCCCAGCCATGCAGAATTGTAAATCAATTAAACCTATTTCCTTTATAAACCACCCCATCTCAAGCAGTTCTTTATAGCAGCATGAGAATGGACTAATACAACTTATAAAGAAAACCTAAAAGAAAAGCAAATGAAGCCCTCACCTCTCACTGGGACCATTTAAGCAAAAGACATAGGACCTATAAGTTGCCCACATCCTCTGACACATACAGCTCTTCACTTCTAAAGCCAAACAGAATCTTCTGAAATATGATAACCATGTAATAAACTGTTTTTTGAAAAACCTTTAAGAATTTGCTTTTGGGTACTCACCTCAAGGATTTTACAAAAATTCCAATATATGGGAGATCCAGGTTCTCAGCATTCTTCCCTTATTCGTGTTTAATACAGGTACACCGCATGACCTCAAGTATCGTGCAATTTGTTCACTCTTCTCTTACTTCCAGTGTACCATGAAAGCCTTGACTGTGGCAATGACAGAGCACCTTCACCTCTCGCTCCTTCACTGTGTGTAGACTAGAGTCCACCGAAGCGGTTATTACATAGATGAGTTTACTCCTCCTGAAATCAAAACCAAGACAAACCTAGAGTTTTTTCTCAAGGATTCTGCAGATAGGGAAGTAAAAATAGTTTTCTTGATAACTCAAAGTTTCTTAAAGCAAAGTGACCAATGTTGATTTTTGTATTTATAAGAATGACTTTTCCTGCAATTCCTCTATCAGGATTGAAACCTAACTCGTCTGTCTGGTTTCTGCCCACTTGGCTAGCCCTCTTCTTATAAGCAAATACTTTGCTGTATCCTCAAGTTTTGATATGCTCCTGATTCCACACTTACCCAGCCTGTTTGCTGCTACCCATTTGACTTTTGAGTATTTTCACAGCCTGAGATTATTGCTACTTTATCCCACCTAATTGATTGTATATAGTATTAACTGGGCAATTTAACACTCAAAGTACAATTTTGCTTACACACAAGAAGTTTATTTCTTTCTCAGGTAATGGTATAGGAATATTACACTAGGCCAGTGGGGAAAGTGATTGTCCTTTATATCATCATTTATGTATCCAAGCTGATAGCATGTAGCTTTTTAGGGATGTACAGTTTTCTCACTAGGTTGAAATGCAGTTTCCCATGGCCAAACAACCAATAAACTAAGAAAAGTGAAGTAACCTGCCCACTACCATACCCAAAACACATTGGTAGAGCTGGGTTAAGATATGGGCAGTAAAAATGACCATTCAAAAGAGAGATGAATGTGAAACCCACATCAATCATAGGTCCATAGCAGTAAGAGAATCTGCTAGGCAAACACTGTGAAGAGTCCTTTCCAGGAAGTAGAAGAAATGCCCTTTGTTCACATGGCTCTTGCCTTTGCCCTTTGAAAGTTTCTTCCTTGGTCATTTAATCCTATGGCCAGAAGTGTGCCCTCTCTGCAAGCTGTTTAGATTTTCCAACACATTGTCTTGGGTGCTAGGTTTGTTTTATAGAGGAAACAGGCAAAGGCTTTTCAAGCCGGCCTCATAGTTCCTTTGGCAATACAATTCTTTCAGAAACCTATGATTTCTAGTCAATTTGCTTTCACTGAGCTCCATTTGCCTAACTACACCCCAAAATTATTTCAGAGATATAGTTTTAAACGTCTTCTTTTTTTTTTTTTGAGTACTGGCCTTTAACTTAATGGCAGTGTCTTTGAGGCATGTGAGAAAATGGGCGAAGATGAAAGCTATATTCTTGTTGTGATCTTAGCCACAGGGCTGAGTCCCTTCCGTAAATGAGAAGCATTGATATGTATTTTGCCTCTAAGCCTTTTTCAGTCTTATCTGCTACAGTTTTAGAACTAGACATATTTGGCTTTTCTAACACTTTGATATCTTTAATTTCTTTATGAAAATCAGCCAATACTTTCCTGAAATCATTTTTTCCTTACAATATTACTAAAAGCAGTAGCAGTCAACAAATAATAAAATGTGGGCTCTTTCTAAGCTCTCCTAAACTGTAGATGCAGAAGACGCGTAGTATTTTTTCCAAGTTATTGTAGACAAAACTTACTAAATAACTTACTTCAGCATAGCATAAATGGGCTGCTTTCTGGCATTTATTATCTAATTCTTTGTCTCCTGACACCCAAATACTAACTTAATGCCATATGTATCAGGATTTTGTTACGGCATCTGATTTCAAACTGCATGTTCCCTTTGCACTGCAAAAAGGATCTCCTAATACTCATAAGAAGTATCTTGGGAGGCCGAGGCAGGAGGGCCAATTGAGCCAAGGAGTTCAGACTAGCCTGGGCAACATGGCAAAACCCCGTCTCTACCACAAATATGAAAATTAGCAAGGCGTGATGGGGCATGCCTGTAGTCCCAGCTATGTGGGAGGCTGAGGTGCGAAGATCACCTGAGCCCGGGAGTTGAGGGTTGCAGTGACGTGAGATTACACTGCTGAATTCCAGCCTGGGCCACCCAGTGACACCCTGTCTCAAAAAAAGAAAATAGAAATTATTATAATAAAAGAGAAAACATGATACACACCACTGGTTAGGTACCACCAGTCCTCTAGCAGTTGAGCTGAGGAAGAGAGATTATATTCAGCTATGGGTTTCAAGAGGACTTAAAGGGTTAGCTGAGGCACTCAGACTCAGGGAAATGTGAAGTATACACTAGAAACATACGTTAAAGCATATGGAGGCTGGACATGGTGACTCACGCTTGTAATCCCAGCACTTTGGGAGACCAAGGTGGGCCAATCATGATGTCAGGAGATTGAGACCACCCTAGCCAACACGGTGAAACCCCATCTCTACTAAAATACAAAAAAAAAAAAAAAAAAAAAAATCAGCTGGGCATGGTGGAACCCGCCTGCAATCCTAGCTACTCGGGAGGCTGAGGAAGGGCAGTTGCTTGAACCTGAGAGGCGGAGGTTGCAATGAGCCGAGATAGTGCCACTGCACTCCAGCCTGGTGACAGAGCTACATTCCATCTCAAATACACACAGAAGGGAGAATAACAATAGGTGTGTAATTTCAACAAAGATTTGGTAAACTAAAAGCAAATGAAAGAATATTGACTGATGAAGTACAAAGGGGCAAAAAAAGGTGTTTTGAACAATAAGGTTTCCCCCCAAGGTTGAATGAACTACCTGGAAAACACCAAGACTGCCTGTGAGTGTTAGCTCCTAGGGCATAAGATGAACAGCGAGGAGAGGTTGGAAGTGAAAATTGTTGCAGAATATCATAGTGGTCAAAAACATAGTTTCTTATGGCCAGAGTACATGTATGTGAATCCAAGTTCTGCCACTTACTAGTCGTGAGTATTAAGTTAATCTCTCTGGGGTTCTTATTTGTAAAATGGAGTGATGATAACACTAGCACCTTCTCCAAGAGCAATAATGACAATTGAGTTAATACTTACAAATCATTGAGAATGGTGCTTGGTACACTGTTAGCGATTAATGTTCACTGTCTATAATTTTTATCATAATTCCTTACAATTTTGATTTTAAAAATATTTACAAGTTTCCTTTTCCCATGACCCCTACCCCAGCAGCCTCTGGTAACCATTGCTACCCAATAGAGTTGTCCAGGTTCTTGGCATGTTGAACAAAGAATTGAACAAATTGCAAAAAGTAACAGAACAAAGCAATGAAAGACAAAGCAACAGAAGAATGGAGTAATGAAAGCACAGATTTATTGAAGACCATTCACAGAGTGGGAGCGGGCTTACACAAGGGGTTCAAAGCCTCTCCAACTAGAATTTTTTGTTTCTTGGTTTTTTTGAGACAGAGTCTCACTTTGTCGCCCAGGTTGGAGTGCAATGGCGCAATCTTGGCTCACTGCAACCTCTGCCTCCTGGCTTCAAGCATTTCTCTTACCTCAGCCTCCTGAGTAGCTGGGATTACAGGCAGCCATCACCATGCTCATCTAATGTTTTCTCTTTTTTTTTTGGTATTTTTAGTAGAGACGGATTTTGCCATGTTGGCCAAGGTGGTCTCAAACTCCTGACCTCGGGTGATCCACCCACCTCAGCCTTCCAAAGTGCTGAGATTACAGGTGTGAGCTACCTTGCCCAGCCCCAGTTAGGGTTTTTATAAAGCCAAAAGGACTTGGCAACACCCCTAGGTGTCCTTTAGAAGCCTCCAATTGGTTACACCCAATGAAGGATTGGACTGCAACCAATCAGAGGCTGAAGTGGAGGCTTAGTTCATGGTCAAGCAGAGGCAAAAGTGGACACTTCTGTCTTCTTATCAAAAAAGTGAAGATGTAGCCTGCATGGCCCAATCTTGCCTAGAACTGGCTTCACCTGCTTTTCTTCTGCTTATGCCCCAACCCTTGGCTATTCCCATGCCTCAGCATTACTGTATTCTCTACTTCCAAATACAAATAAAATAAGATACAGACCATTTGCATGTATTACAGTTATGATTTGTTATTCCAACCTAGGTTTAAAATGTAAAGCTCATTACAGTAGGATAGATGAGAAGAAACAAGGGTCTGAACAAAGCCAACAGCAGAGAATATGCAGAAGCAGAATGAGGACTTCAACCTGGACTCTCACTGGGTAGTCGTGCAGGATAACATGAAGTCTCGTGTGAAATATATTGGAAAGGAACAAGATTCAGTCAAGTACCCAAGGTGCCTGACTGCTGAAATTGCACTGTGATTAAAAAAGCAACAAGTTTAATTTTTATTTTATTTTTATTTTTATTTTTTTTTTGAGTCAGAGTTTTGCTCTTGTTACCCAGGCTGGAGTGCACTGGTGCGATCTCAGCTCAGTGCAACCTCCGCCTCCTGGGTTCAAGCAGTTCTCCTACCTCAGCCTCCCAAGTAGCTGGGACTACAGGCGTGCGCCACCACGCCCAGCTAATTTTTATATTTTTAGTAGAGATGGGGTTTCACCATGTTGACCAGGATGGTCTTGATCTCTTGACCTAGTGATCCACCAGCCTCGGCCTCCCAAAGTGCTGGGATTATAGGCGTGAGCCACCGCGCCCGGCCCCAACAACAAATTTATTATACTGTGAGATCTTTGAGGGAAAGGACCAAGTTCTATTCAAACTTTTGTCAAAAATCAGATTTTTGATAGGCTTACTTTAGTATCCATTGATCTTAATTGTAGTTCACCTGCTTGGAGTTAAGGTCCCTTCTCAACAGTAAAGAGAATCACAGGCACAAAGGTAGGAGCACATAGAGAAGGGTCTGACTTTCGAATGAACTCCAGAGAGCACGTATCACCTCCAGGACACAGCGGATCCTACTGAGATGGCTGGGTCAGAAATCTCTGAGGGACTCCAGGATGCCCACGCCTCAGAAAGGACAGGTAAAACCAAAGGATCTGGGGTCCCAATTGCAGCACTTTTCCTCCTGTCACACGCACCAGAAACACTCTGACTACCTTACGCCAGGAGTCAGGAGTCGTCGTCTCTGGAGTCTCTTTTCTCTCATCCTAAAAAGAGGGTGTATAGCAGTCCTGGCCATATGCTGTATGCCTCCCCTAAGTGAACAGTAAGAAGATTGCCACAAATCTGATGTGATCAGTACCTGCATTTGAATAAATGTATTTTATTACCTCTCAAAGTGAGGTCTCTTTTCTCTCATCCTAAAAACAAGGTGTATAGCAGGTCCTCGCCATATGCAGTATGCCTCCCCTAAGTGAACAGTAAGAAGATTGCCACAAATCTGATGTGTTCAGTACCTGCATTTGAATAAATGTATATTATTACCTCTCAAGGTAACTGCTTTGAATGTATAAATTCTAAAGTGTTTCAGAAACCTCAAGGCATTACTTTATACTCACACTATGATAAAATCTGGTAGATTTGATGACAAGGAATGGTGTTTGTTGCATATTTAAAGGATTACAGACAGTTCCACATTAAAACTTCTTTCTGTGGGTGGTGGGGGCTGTGGGGTGGGGGAGATGCCAGGCATATACATATACACAGCATATGTATAGAGTTTAATTTCACTCAGTGGGATTATAGCTAATTTTTGTCTTTTTCTTTATATTTTTTTTCTAGCTTCTTTTCTGTAATAAACCTATATTACATTTTAAAGAGAAAAATAAAAGACATTAACATTTTCAAAATTAAAGATATATATATATATATACACTGTTCATGGTGTAACACAATATATATATATGTGGCGACCAGACAGTTGCTAATACACACACCCCTAACAGATAAGAGTTACATCAGTCTACATGAGATTTTATAATTGATGTAAGCAGTCATCCTAATCTGAGTTCTTCAACTATGTTGCGTGTCTAACATGTTCCAGTGAACATTCAGTTGTGGCTTATGGAGAACTGACATTGTTTAAATTAGAGGCAAGAATTTCCAGTTCTGCAAGAAGTATCCAAAAAGTTCTTCAGCACAGATAGGTTTAGGAATAAAATTTGAGATTTTTTGAGTGGTTCTCATTTTTACAAGCTTGGTCCTGAACTTATCTGCCCCTCAGAGTTATTCTTAGAATTGATTTCGTGCTCAGGTCAATCATTTCACAGTGAAGAATACACAATTTCTCAAACTTCTCTCTTTCCAAATTTTATGACAAGAGTTCAGTCTGAGTTCACATTATCGGCTGATGAACATCACTCAACGGAGCGGGAGCATATTAACTAGGGTTCTTGTCTCCGTCTGGGTCTCTTCCAAATGGTCTTGTCAAATGCTATCAGAGCATCATCTGTTAGAGAATATGTAATGTCAGCTTCTACTTAAGTTATTCATAGATTGTCCTTGACTCTTCTCATGACTCTTCTCTCTTGTAGGTGTTGGTATTGGTAACATAATTTGCTCTGACAAAAGCAAATAAAGAAAATTTTACATCTTTATTAGTCAACTGGGCAAAACTGAAGTTGAGAAATGATTTCAAATATTTCCAACCAGGTGAAAATTATTTCCATTCTCAGCTCAACACTATGACCTTTAAATCAACGGTAATCAGTTTAATGTAAGTCTTACTTAACCTAAGTCTATTAAATTTTCCTAGGCCCACCAAAGCATAAAAATGCTGAATATTTTAATTTTCTAAGATTAAAGAATCCCCATCCCTGAGTATTTTGAAATTTTAAAAAGGAATCACTAAAAGGTGAGCAGCCTTATTTATTCTTACTAAAAGAATGGATGAGATGGCGTGGAATATAGTAACAGCCCCACAGCTTGTCTCCCTGTTTCTACTCTTGTTTTTTATATTCCCTCCATCACAGAGGTATTTTTAAACTATAAATTAGACTATGAATTTCTCCTATTTAAAATATCCAATAGGGTTTTTACTGTACCAGAATAAATCACCACTTCTGAGCATGCTCCTGAAGAGGTAATCTGTCCACATGCTCAGCTCACCTGGCCTGCCCCCTTCAACCATCTCCCACTCTCTCCTGTCATTAGGTGGCAGCCACAAACCTTTTCCCAAAACTCCAACATACTAAGCTTGCTCCTTTCTCAGGAACTTTGTTCTATTTTTTTCTCCTTTTTTGCTTCATATCTTTGCTTGAATGCTTACATGTTATTCCTGTCTCACACCTTCAAAGAAGATTTCTGGGGACTGTATTTTTCATCTGTTTTGTTTACTGTGTATCCTCAGAGCCCAGAATAATGACTAGAACACAGGAAAACTCAGTAAAATTTCATGAAATGAAATAGATCTTCCCTGTCTACCCATGGCAAAGCAGCTTGTAGTCACCTTCCCGTTAATTTCTAATTTTCTTCCTGCACTTTTTCATAACACTCAGCTCCTAGGACTACCCTCTTTATTTGTATATCTGGTTATTGGTAAGTCTCAATTCAGTAGGCTAAAAAACATTAATTTTTTAAATTCACTTATACTGTATGGAATACAGTTTTCCTGTTCCTTATTCCTATTCCCTAGAAATGTCTTGGGGAGACATAAAACTTTCTAGTCTTTCTTGTTATTAAAATTTCAAAATGCCAGTCTTATATCTAAATGAAAGCTCTATAGCTGCCTTCTTCTTCTTTTCTAGGTTTTTGCTTCTCTGGGATTGGGATCAGAAAAAGAACATCTTTTTTACTTTACTGTTCATGGTGTAATCCCGTGCCTGACAGCTGTAGCTGCTGACCTAGCTTACTTACACTGGCCACGAATGGACTTGAGGAGTCACAATCTAAATGCTGAGTCTCTCAAAGGCAGAGAGAGAAAGTTTCAGAGGGCTTACCATGATATGGGGATTAAACCCCAGCTCTGCCTTTTCTATTCTTGCCCAATTCTCATCACCAAATCCTTATTCCATGCCTCTTACTGTATTAATCTGTTATGTATTAATCTGTTTTCATGCTGCTACAAAGAATTGCCCAAGCCTGTGTGATTTATAAAGGAAAGAGGTTTAATTGGGCTACAATTTTGCATGGCTGGGAAGGTCTCAGGATACTTACAAGTCCCCTTGCCTAGGGGAATGTCCTTCTGGGTAAGATCAGCAAGATAACTCGTCAGTCACATTCCGTTTGATCCTTTGAATACTCCAGGATCCTCATCCACCAAATGGATGGAGTCCAGCTGCTCAATCGCTGTCTTTCCCAGAGCTCTGCTGTCCATCCACAATTCCCTTTCCCCACTCATGTAGGAATAGGGTTATGTTGGCAAAAGGCTGCCCAGACAGCCTGCTGACAGTAAACAAAGTATTAGTCTCTCTCATCTTCTTGAGGGCATTTCTAGCCTTTAAATCTTTTCTCCTAGCTTTTCCCTTTCCTGTTCCTGCTTTGATTCTAAGAATAAAGAGCCTCCTTCTCCTTTTCTTCATTAGGTGAAATGGGATTTACCCGTAACCATATATTCACCACCAGGTCACTGACAAGAGACTCCAGTGAATCTCTTTCCTTCTGCATTTCTCTCCTTAAGCACTCGGGGCGGGGGGGCCCGGGACGCCCGCCCCGCTGGCACAGCAAAAATTGTGCAGGACCCCACGCGCACATGGACCCAGCCGTGCACCCAGGGTCCCGGACTCACCGCTCTACCAGCTTGGCGGGGCGCCCTCACCTCGGAAACGCTGGGTGGACTTCCCCCTAAACCTTGACTTCCTACTAAACCTTAACCTTTCAGTGCAGACCCCGGCTGCTGCCCCGCCTCAGCACTCACCTCGGAAACGCTGCGTGAACGTCCCCGATAAACCTTAACTTAGCGCGCCGCCAATGCGCTGGCCCGCGCCACGGATGCATGGCCGGCGCCTACCGCGACGCTGACGCCCAGTCACCGCGGATGCGCCGATCGCGCCTTGATGCCGCCGTGGCGCAGCAGACGCGGCCTAGGCGCTGCAGACCCTCCGGACGCCTCCGACCACATCGCGGACGTCCCCGACACGCCGCCGACGCCGACCGCGCCGCCGACGCCACTAACGCTGTCAGCGCCTGAGACGCTGCCGACCCGCTGCCGCTGCCCCTAACGAGCCTACCGCGCTGCAGACTCTCCCAACGCGCCGCGGATGCCGGCGTTGCGCCGCGGACTCCGCGGACGCCGTCAGCGCCTCGGACGCCGCGGACGCCCATGAAGTACGGACCGCGCCGCTGACACCACTGACCTGTCAGCGCCCGGGACGCCGCCGACCCGCTGACCGCGCCGCGGCCGCCCCGAACGAGCCTACTGCGCCGCGGACACTCCCGACGCGCCGATGGTGCCGCCGATGCCATCTGCCTCTGAGACGCCGCCAAAGCGCCTCGGAGGCCGCCGTCGCGTCGCAGACGTCCCGACACGCCGCAGACGCCGCTGACGCAGACCGCGCGGACCGCGCCGCGGACGCCCCCGACGCAGACCACGCCGCGGTCGGCGCGTCGTGGACGACCCAAGCGCTGACCGGGTCCGCGGGGTCTACCGCGCGACGGCATCATCCGCGGGGAGCTCAGCGTGCTCTGCGTTTGGGTAGTAGGCGGCGTGGTTGGCATCCGCGGCATCTGGGCCATGTCGGGGACTTGCGCGGCGCGATCGGCCCGTCGGCGGCGTCTGCGAAGCGATGGCAGCGTCCGAGGCACTTCGGCAGCGTCCCAGTCACGGATGGCATCGGCGGCGCGGTAGGCTCCTCGGGGGCGGCCTGGGCGCGGTCAGTGCTTCCGCGGCATGGGCGGCGCTGACTGCGGCATCCACGGCGCGGTCAGCGTGGTCTGCGTCGGGGGCGTCAGCGGCGAAGTCAGCGCGGTCTGCGTCGGGGGCGTCGGCGGCCGGGTCTACGTCGGAAGCGTCCGCGGAGCGGTCTGCGTCGGGGGCGTCGGCGACCAGGTCTACGTCGGAAGCGTCCGCGGAGCCGTCTGCGTCGGTGGCGTCTGCGCCCTGTCGGACGTCAGCGGCGCGACGGCGGCATCGGAGGCTTCGGCCGCGTCCCATTCGCTAACCGCATCGGTGGCATCTACAGTGCGTTGGCGGCGCGACGGTGGCGTCCGAGGCGGGGTTGGCGCGTAGGAGGCGTCCGCGGAGCGGTCGGCATCAGCGGCGCGTCCGGGATGTCCGCGACGCGGTCAGCGGCGTCCAGAAGGTCTGCAGCGCCTTGGCGGCGTCCGAGGCGCGGTCGGCATGTTGACTGCGCGTCAGCGTCGCGGTAGGCGGCGCGCTAAGTTAAGATTTACCGGGACGTCCACGCAGCGTTTCTGAGGTGACTGCCGCGGCGGAGCGGCGACTGGGATCTGCACTGAAAGTTTAAAGTTTAGTAGGAAGTCAAGGTTTAGGAGGAAGTCCACCCAGCCTTTCCGAGGTGAGGGCTCCCCGCCAAGCCAGGAGAGCGGTGAGTCCGGGACCCTGGGTGCACGGCTGGGTCCATGTGCGCGCGGGGTCCTGCACAATTTTTGCTGTGCCAGCGGGGCGGGCGCGCCGGCCCCCCCCCCCCAACTCCCCGAGTGCTTAAGTTCCCTGTTGGAGTCCTCGCCTGCCGCTGCGGGCCGCAGCCCTGCTCTAGTGGGCTCTGGGGAAGAAACTCGCGGGAGGGTCTTCTGTGGCATCCCAGGGGGTAGAGGAATGGAGTTGCTTCGGGGGCACACCCTCCTATATCTGGTGGAGGACACTGACCCTTTGCCCCAGCTTTGAGGCCAGAAATCGGTTCCCTCTGGGGACCTGAGGGGCGAGAGATCTCAAGCCCCAAATTTGCAAAGTTGGGGTCTTTAATTAGCCTCTGGGATTCTGCACCTGGCGCTGTCTCCAGCCTGGTGGTGGGCAAGCCGGGTGTGCCAGATCCAGGATGTACTAAGGGAGCATTTGTAGTCTTGGCTGAATCACCTCGAGACTAGCGGGGCAAGCCTGAAATTAACCGCAGCATTTCCAGTAGGTTGGATTGTGGTGCTGCTGTTTGTGCTCCAAACAGTTGCTGTGGTTTCCCTGTCTTGCATTAGTTTACTTACTTATTCATTTATTATTTATTGTAGAGGGAGTCTTGCTGTGTCACCAGGCTGGAGTGCCCTGACCCAGCCTTCGATAACTGCA
>PVKV010025280.1:0-29944 GCA_004027835.1 Alouatta palliata
AAAAAAAAAAAAAAAAAAAAAAAACAAATCTCATCTTAAACTGTGGTTCCCATAATCCCCATGTCTCATGGAAGGGACCAGGTAGGAAGTCACTGAATCCTGGGGGGAGTTACCCTCAGGCTGTTCTCCTGATAATGAGAGTTCCCATGAGATCTGATGGTTTTATAAGGAGCTTTTCCCCCCTTGGCTTGGCACTTCTCTCTTCTGCTGTCATGTGAAGAAGGATGTGTTTCCTTCTCCTTCTGCCATGATTGTAAGTTTCCCGAGGCCTCTCCAGTCATGCAGAACTGTGAGTCAATTAAACCTTTTTTCCTTGTAAATTACCCTGTCTTGGGTATTTCTTCATGGCAGCATGAGAACGAACTAATACAAAACGTCAATGTCACTTGACAATTTCAAGTTAAAACAAGATGCCACGACTCGCCTGTTGCAATGGCCAAAATCCAAACACAACATCAAATGAGCTATCAAGCCATGAAAAAACACAGAGAAACATTAAAACCTATACTACTAAGTGATGGAAGCCAATATGAAAAGGTCACATGCTGTATGATTCCAACCATATGACAAACTACGGAGACAGTAAAAAGATCACTGGTGGCCACAGCTTAGAGGAAGGGAGGGTGAAATAAGTGGAGCACAGAAGGCGTCTAGGACAGTGAAACTGGGCTGTACCATACTATAATGGTAGATACCTGTCATTAGACATTTGTCAAAACCATAGAATGTACACCAAGAGTGAACCCTAATGTAAGTTAAGGATTTGGGGTGATAATGATGTGTCAACATAAGTTCATAAGTTGTACCAAATATATCACTCTGGGGAAGGATGCTGAGAGTCAGGGAGGCTGTACATGTGTGGGAGCAGAAGGCAGACAGGAACCCTACTTTCTGCTCGATTGTTCTGGGAACCTAAAACTGCTCTAAAATATTTTTGAAATTATATATATATACATATATGTGAAATATCTTCCCCAGCTTATATAAGGTATAAGCATACAACCTTACCCACACCTCATTGTAAAAATATTGTCTGTGCCATCATTTTAGGAACAAATCAAAATGAAATTTTTAAAAATATAACATGTTCATTCAACAAATATTTATCAAACTCTTACCATGCACTACTCATTATTCTAGATTCTCTGTTGTAGAGATTACATTCTAATGAACTTTGTTTAAGTCCAGCTTTTTAAAACCACTTTCTATTATTAGAAATCATTATCAACACCTGCCCGAAGGATTATTTTAAAAACTAGCAAAACAAAAATAAAGTGATTCTTTGAAATTCTCAAGAATCTCCAAGTATGGGGGGGGCGGGAAATGGTCAAGAACTGGAGAAATATTCCTGCAGGGCCCTGCTAAACTTCATCAACCATCAACTATGTGCCAAGCACATGAAATAGCTCTGAGATGCTGAGCCAAAGCAAAACCTTTCTCGGGAAATAAAACCCAAAAAGTTTATTCCTGTTTTATAATTATGGTAAGATCCTGATAAACATCTCAGAAGACCATATATATCTGAAGTAACTCTCTGAATAATAGTAGGCCCCTTCCCTTTAACTACACATAGCAAATTTAGCCTCCACGAGCAGGAGAAACCTAAAGTATCACATGTGACCCTCCCACACACCTGCTGGAACACTGTTGCTGGCTTATGGATGCACAGAACATGACTTGTTAAATACATTCAGTGATCCCAAGAACTGTCCTATTCTCCTTTAACATAACTAATGTGCTCATAACAACCCGTAGCATGCTGTGTTTATACCAGGGCTTTCAAAGTTCTGTGCTCCCTTGAGGTCAGGAAAAAAGGCTTAGTCAACCTCAGGAGATGAGTTCAACCTTGTGACAGGTCAAACCCTCTTCCATCCAGAGAGGAGAAGCTACTGATCTTTTTACCATCCCCTATCAATACATGATGCAATGAATGTTAAATCTATACCCCACACAAATCTTGCTACTCTGATGAAAAGAGAATGAATAATCTTCCTTCCTCTCCCCAGCCTTCTTTTCCCCTCGTAAGTGCCGTCAGGGAAATCCCTCTGATTTTCTCAGATGTGCCTGACATCTGAGAGATTTGGCATGACAGCAAACGTACTAAACAATGCCCCACCCCTGCTACACCAAATCATTGATCACTATAACCATTCAGTGCCAGCATTAGTCAAGCTCAGAAAACTGAGCTTACAGTGGTCTGCTCTGGTATATTTCCCGAAGGTATTTACCTCTTTTGGAAGTTACATGAAAAGGGTGAAAATTAACTAAGAAAATTACTACCTTTTCGATCCCTGTTCTACAACAAACTATCAACATGCAAATAATGCTTCATGCCTCCATTCCTGCATTTGAGTCACTGCCAATCCATCGTGAACTCAGAAACTGAGTTAATGCCAGGTTGTGTTCTGGACATACAATCTCTGTCATGTGTGGGAACCATCTCAAGTCTACTTTCATTAAGAAGACACTGAACTGCAGAATTTCAAACAATGCAAGAGATTAGAGGAGAGGCTGAGGGTGGCCTGGTGTAGTCAGGAAAGATCACCCAGAAGAAATGAGGCTTGGCCTGGCAAGAGGAATTCCAAGCCAAGGATGGGAGAAAAAAGAAAAGATTTCCAAACACACACAGTTCTGCACCCAAAGGTCTTACTAGGGATTCTGAACCTGGCCTTTCCAATTGATGGTCATGAGAGTTTAAGGACATAAAAATAACAAATCTATGAAAAAAAAAAGTTTTTCTCAGAATAAGATCCATTAGGATGATTTTAGAAGCCCAACAATGTTACTGGTAGGAAATCTGGGAAGTGGAGGACTTCAGGAGAAGACAGGATAAATAACTGTCAGTTTTCTCCCATAGAAAACAAATGCTGAACGGACTTGGCAGTCGGCGAACCTAAATTCCAGTCTATGCTCGGGTCAGAATCTGGGACTCCTGACAAGTTTCTTCACTTCTCTCTAAGCCCTAGGTTCCTCATTTTTAGAATGAAGATAGTAATATGTAAGTCATCAGATTAAATAAGGAACACATGTAAATCACCTAGTTTAGTAGCTAACATACAGATGTTCAGTAAGTGGTGACTATTATTATAATGACATTTAAAAAAGCATGAAAAATTGCCCAGTTAGAGATAAGTGAGGGACTACTATACTGAAGTGTCTTTGGGGAAAGTTCAAGAGCCTGATTGGTTTTCTACTTCAATATGCTATATTTTAATCCTGGTAGATGCTTGGGCTATAAAAATAAAAGAGACATGGTAGTGTCTGGCTTACTTGCAAATAGCAGGGCAGTCTTTGTAGTGCTGCTTTTCTAATGAGCACACTGCACCTTCTTTTTGTTTTTGTTTTTGTTTTTTTTTTCCTTTTTGTGGAGAACAGGGTCTCCCTATAGTGCCCAGGCAAGTCTCGAACTCCTGGGCTCAAGCTGTCCTCCCGCCTCTGCCTCCCTAAGAGCTGGGATTACAGGCGTGAGCCACAGCGCCACGGCACCTTCATAACTGAATGGAAAGAGTTACCTTCTTCAGTCTAGAAGAATGACAAAAATTGTTGATTATTTGCTTGGAATTAATCCACTCCATATTCTGCCTACAGAGTTTGAAATTTAGGCTGGCAAAGAACTTATTCAACCAACTTTTTGTGAATGTTCTCATACTAGACACTACGATAGGTACTTTCAGGGTCTCTTAATCCAGGAGCAAAAGGAAAACTTCAGTCTGGCACGTCCTAGATGCTTTATTTGCACAACTGCAATGAATCCTCACAGGTCTATAAGAAAGACTCCAACCCCTTTTCTAAGAAAAAGGAAAGAGAATTAAGTTTTTTTCGTCCTTTCACTCATTCTTTCATTTATTCATGTTTTCAAATCAAACATCCTTTGGGCACTTGTAAGGTATTAACACCTAAAGCAGGTGTCATTGAAATAATACAAACGACCAAGGGGCAAGATTAATTCTGACCGCAAAGTCTGGGAAGACTTCTAGAAGGGAGTTCATCAGCTGGGCTAGGAGATGTACAAAAGAATTAGGAACAGGACTGCTCAGCAAGCATGGGGTTCAACCCGACAGTCGCAGAGGTAGAAGAATGTCTGCTGCATCTTCCAAGATTGGAGAGCGATTTGCTCCATGGGTAGGTAAATTAAGGTGGCACAGGTCCAGTGAAGAACAGAGGTAGGTAGGCATTGAATTGTAAAGTAGTTTAAATGCCAAAGTAGCGTGTTACTTTTGTTGATTATATTAACTCTACATAATGTGTGGTACTAAGAAACCTGTTAAGGGCAGGTCAAATAAAGAAAAGAAAAGAAAAAAGAAGCAGGATCTTAGATACAAAGACAAGCCTGTATGATACTGACACAGGTTCAAGCTCCAGACCTCTTACTGGCACTGCAGCTATTTTCTCCTTTCTACCTAAGCAGACAAGCTCCTTCTTGCCTTAGCGTATCATCCTTGCGGCCAACCTTTACCCTTTCTCCTTCTCTTCACAGGACACTAGTAATTAGGAAAAAATGTAGATTCTGAGGAAATTCAAAGGATCTTGGTGAGGGAGGGAGAGGAAATGTGACGCAACTCCATGAGCCTTAGTCATGCTGCCGATGTGAGGTCACCATTGACCACTTCAATCCAGCCGCATCAGCTGCTGCTTCTGTCTGACCAGCATCCATTTACCCGTCTATCCCAGTAGTTGAAAGACCATCTAAGTGTTCCTTTGTGTAATGTAAAGGGCAGTCTGTCTTCACATTTATGATATTGGTTCAATCGGATGCCATCTTATTCTCTGTTGGGCCTGGCTGAACTTTTGACATCAACTTTCCCTCAACAACAACCCCCACTTCCAACACACACACACACACACACACACACACACACACACACACACACACACGGCCAATATGTTCTAACTAGAAATCATCTGAATTCACAGAGCCTTTTTCCTCCACTTCATTATCCTCATGCCCTCATCCTAGAAAACTGGGTTTTTTTCTCCATTCCATTCTTTATCTTGGTTCAAATGTCTCATGTCTCCTAAAGAAGCCAGGGACGAGCCATTTATGTCAGGCTCAGAGCTCTCTCCACACCCTACAGCATCATTCTTCCCACTGTGAGCCTTGCTTACTCCCACCTGGCCATATGAGCTGGGCATTCTTAAAGGTTCATTTGGCTCTTAAAATGTATTCCACATTAAGTAATATCCATATGTTGGCTTGTTGAGAGAAGAAGGTAAACAGTTGGAGACAGGAACGAAAAATCAGGTGAGGGGAGAAAGGAGAGCCAGTGAGTGGCCCCTTAGGTGAGCTGAGTTCAGTTACACCAGTTACACTTGGGCTGTGTTCCAAGTTGCCCACTCATCCACTGCAGCTCCTCAAAGACATTAACTTGTAGGCATTATCCAGCCGCATTTACCAGGCGCTCAGTCTTGCGGGAGGAGGGTAAGGCAGTAGGGGATGTGGAGTATTGGTGTCATCCTACAGGTTAAGGACAGACATGCCCGCTACAAGGGCAGGGATACATCACCGACTTCAATTCAGCCCAGGGTTCTTGTAGCAAGGGGTGAGTGATTCACTCCTGTGGGGGAGGTTGGTGGGGAGGGGTGGCGGCGGGTGGTTAGGGACAAGGAAAATCGTGGAAAGTCCCAGAGGAAGTGGTAATCGATTCCCGATGTGTGGCCATAATGTACACTGGCCATAAGGTATACTCAGCGCCTCTGTGTCGCTGCTCCCCTTCAACCTTTTACTCACCCTCTGCTCCCAACACGCGCCTCACTCGTGCTTCCGGGGCATCTTCGCGAGGTGCAGGTCCAGCTCTGCCCACCACCCCTCCACCTGCCGACACGGACACTTGTGGTTGGAAGGCCTCCCGGGGCTAGACGGCGACCCGTCCAGGGTCCCGGGCTGCGAGCTGCTGCGCCTCCCTCCACCCACCCGTCCTTATTGTGTCATTTGCCGGGTCTGATGGCAGCCCCAAGCCGCTCCTCTGAGTGGGCTCGAATGGGTAAGAGAAGGGAGGCACACATTTCATTCACTAGGACCCAAGATGACCTGCCGCCTCTCTCCTGCCCCTCCTCGGAGCCCCCCACTCTCCGTCAGCCCCGAGCGGGCTGGGGACGCGGACAGTCAAGGCAAGAAGGGCGCAGTCCGTCAAGGTCCACAGCTGCACACAAAGCCCTTCACCTTCTCCTCGCCTTCCAAGCTCCTCCCTGGGCTTCGCTTTTCCGAGGGTCTCTGATGCCCCCTTCGGTGGTCGGCGGGACGGTCCGATTCCCTCTCGCATCGCTGTCTCCTCCCTCACGTCTCAGCCTCCTCCTCCCCGCCCCTCGCCACACACCCCGGAGGGAGCTCAGCCCCGGCTCCGGGGGCGCGAGAGCACCCCACGAGCCCGGGCCCCTGCGCCCCAGGGGAGCGGACAACGGTCCACCTTACGAGGCACAACTTCGCCCAGCCGTTCCGCCACCGCACTCGAACACACACCCCGACCCCGCAGCGGTCGGGTCCGGTCCCGACCGGCCCCATCCCCGGGAGGCGGGCGAGCCCAGCCACGGCCACGCTCCTACCTGCGCGGCGGCTGGCGCGGCGGGGAGCGAGCGCACCGCGCGCCCCGGCCCGAGCCCCGCACCGCGGCGCGTCTGCCCTTGTGCGGCGGCGGCTGCAGCGGCGCTGGCTGGCTGGCTGCCCGGCTGACTCCTCACTGGGGCTTCCTGTAGGGCTGGACAAAGGACATTTCCTGGGAGGAGCGGAGAACGTTCCCAGCATGCCTCGATTTGTAGTTCCCGGGGACTTCCTGCCACTGCGGCAGCGGGCGCCCTGGAGGTGGCTCGGCCAGGCTGGGACCCCGGGACTGGAGGAAAGGTGCTCGCGGCTTCCCTAAGCGCCGTGGGCACGGGAGCGGCCGGCGGGCGCTGCCCCGCGCCCCGCCCGCCCCCGCGGCGCTCTCGGAGCCCGCCACCCCGGAGGACGCGAGACCCCCGCGCCGCACTCCGCGCTCGCGGCGCGGGTTGCGGGCGGCCGGTGGGACGCAGCCGCCGAGCGCTTCCAGGGTGCGGGAGGGCTCTGCGGTGGGAGAGGCCTTTTCTCTAACAATCGCGAAGTTTGTGATGGGTTCGCTTTTTTAAAAAATTAATCTAAAAAGATAAAAATCTTATCTTTCTTTTTGTCTTTGAAGCCATTGACATCCTGCTTGGGGCGGATTAAAGAACTTGACTGCCCACCAGGAATTCAGGTTCCTTAAGATCTTGTCGCTTCATCTTTAAACCCATACAGAGCTGATTGTTTCCAGATCCCGACCCAGTGACAGTCCTCCCTTCGTTGTTGGCCTCGTCCCAAGCATCTTTTCAAAAAAAGCAATTAAATTGAGATTGAAAATAAATTCCGTAGATTAAATGTTAGACATGAGAAAACCTGTGTGCTGCTGAACCAGGATCCCGCTGGACTTTCTGCGTACCTTTCCTTCCTTCACCTTTAAGATTCAGCCTCGCTGGTCCTGTAAAACACATGTGACAGTGCGTGTATTTTGGGAAGTGGAAGGGTGAGGGGAAGAGGACGTTGGCTAAAGAGAGGAACTCCACTTCCAGCCTAACAAGAGTCTGTGATGTCCTGCACACGTGTTTGTCTATTTCTGGGGCCACATACTCAGGACCCTTAGAAAATCAAGGAAAGACCACACAGAGTCTAAATGACTAAAAGCTGTATTCTCCCCAGGAGCATGAGCAGACTGTAATAAACTGAGCTAGGAAAGGACAAGTTCTAGGATGCTCTAGAATGTGTTTGAAAAGTAATCAGATAGAAAAGTCTCCGGGCTTGGTGGCTCACGCCTGTAGTCCCAACACTTTGGGAAGCCGCGATGGGAGGGTCACTTGAGCCCAGGAGTTCAAGACCAACCTGGGCAACATAATGAGACCCTGTTTCTACAAAAATAATAATAATAGCGGGTTTGGTTGTGCATACCTGTAGTCCCAGCTACTCAGGAGTTTAAGCAGAAGGATCATTTGAGACTGAGAGTGTGAGGCTGCAGTGAGCCGTGATCGTACCACTGTACTTGACAGATTGAGACTCTGTCTCAAAAAAAAAAGTCATAATTACCTGTCATCTCTACTTGTCGTTTCACATTTTAAATCCATATGAATTAGAACATTTGAGTGAGGGGTTTAGCTTACATTTAAGTAAAGTTTATCCACTAGGAGAATACTAGAGTGTTCTTTCTCTAGAGATCCTTAACCACAGGGATAATATGGGCTGGACTAAAATGTAGAATTGATGAGAAACATGCAGATAGGACTGTCCACCTCCCAAAAGTTCCTGTTGTATGCCCACTTAAAGGTCGTATTGTATGCCTGCTCTGTTGACTGTCACCTAAATTAATTTTGCTGTGATCCTTGCATTTTCTGGATCCTACAAATTTTCGCTCCTTCACATTCTCAACCTGGTAATATTCCAGCAAAACTACTCTCCCCATCTCCTCCCCAAAGAATTGATTATTGTTTGGCAAACCAAGTAGCCTCTAATAGTGTTCAATTTGAAAAACATGATATACTTGCTTGTAGCATTTAACATGTAACATTGCCTACTGTGGCCCCATTGAAGCTATTTTTTCCTTGCTTTTAATACAATACACTCTCCTCCCTCTCTACACTTTTAGCTTAAGCTCAGGATGGTTAAAATTTCACTCATCCCACCCCATTCCAAACCTGTCCCTTCTTTCTGTTTCCAATCCCAGTTATTTCGTTATTTCAACAAGTTTTATTTAACACGTTTTATTTAACACATCTTTATTCATGCTAGTCTTCATGCCTGGAGTAGACGTGACATTCAGCAGTAAGGTATTTTACTAAGTAACTACCAGCTATTTCTCACCCCCAAGAAGCTCACACTCCAATCAAAAAGACGTCACACATTACTACACAGTGTTTAGGGGCTAAAACGTTGCCTTGTACTGGGGTTCGTGTTCTCTAAAAATGGGGCTCTTTCCATAAGGCTTCTGTTCTGGTGAGTGGTGGGAGTGGCCAGAGGAAGGCTTGGGAGGGAGAAAATACAAACGGTCAAGAAGACACGTAGTGTGTGAAATTTGGTTGTGAATTGGGTGGTAGCTGAGAAGGAAGTGGGATCAAAGGACATTTTTCTGTTTGTGGGGTTTTATTTGTTTGGTTTTTAAGATGAGAGATCCTTGGGAATGTTTAAAAGCTGATGGGAAAAAGTCTTGGAGAGAAGCAGAGGGTAACAAGGAGGAGAGAGAAAGGGTAAAGAATTCTTATTCAACAAATACTCGTTGGATTAACTAATTCCCGCACCTTAGTGTTGAAAACGTTGAGAATGAAATGAACAAACTGCACATTCCCAGCTAAGATATGCAAAGTCTGAGACCAGAAGGAAATGGCATTTCTTTCCTCTTTGTCATGTGCTCCCTCCTGCCCTTGAGGCCCTCAGGGGAAGGTGACAGACAAGTGAATGAGGAGAAAATGGAGGCTTCCTCCACTGTTGAAGATGAAGTCTTTTCCGAGTTGACAATAGGTTGGAAAGGCACACTGCAATTTCAGAATTCTAAACTTGCAAACCTGTGGATTTTTATTTTATTTTATTTTATTTTATTTTATTTTATTTTATTTTATTTTATTTTTTATAAGACAGGGTTTCACCATGTTTGTCAGGCAGGTCTTGAACTCCCGACCTCAAGTGATCCGCCCGCCTTGGCCTCCAAAGTGCTTGGATTACAGGCGTGAGCCACTATACCCAGCCTTTATTTTATTTTTAAAGATAAAAAATTTTTTTTGCTCTTTTCTTCTTCTTCTTCACCACTTTGAGGCAAAGTAGATAATGACTCTCATCCTCATCTTTCAAACAGAGACTTGAGCTTGGACAGATTTGCTTACATTTTTAAAGCTTTCAAGTATAAAATGGATGACCTCTGTTTGATTTTCCTTAACCTAGCAAGCATCCATTTCCCTTTTTTTGGTAATAGCACCTTTGGGAAATAACCTCACTTCCAGCCTTAGGTCTTGGGGTTTAGAGTAGGGCAGAGCCCATCCTCACCTCCACTTCATTGGTAGGCAGTGTTCAAGACCCGCCAATTAGCTGATTCATTTGTTGTATAAGGGATAAGCTATTAAAGGAAGCAAAGCTGAGAAAAGGGGTGTGGGAAGGGGTGTATGCATCAGCAAATTTTTATGGCTTGTTTGATCATGCCTGAAGCCAAGGTACCCTTCGACTTTTTAGTTACATGAGCCAAAACATTCCCTTTTGGGCTTAAGCTATTTTGAGTTAAGTTCTGTCTCTTGCAGCCAAAAGAGTTCTATACAGCTGGAAGTGGGATGCTGTAGCGCAGATCCTTAAATGTAAAATTGGCTGAGTTGAGGAATGGTGAAAGTAGGAAAGATACCTCTGTGCCAGCCTGGGGAACTGGAAACTCTTGCGATATGGCAGCCAAGAAACTGAGTGAGAGGTCTCAGACCCCAGCATTTCCAAGGTAGAGTCTGAGAGGTCTTGACTGACAAATGTCATGGTTTTAGGGAGTTTGGCCGACTTACAGTTTTTATAAATATTCCAAAGAAAAGGGCATGCTAATGTTGAAACTTGCCTATGTAGTAGCAGAGAGGAAAAAATTACAGTGTGATTTAAAGATTCCCTTTCTGCCAGTACCCAGCAAATCCAAATGGTCTGAACTCAGATATATTGAGCTACGCCACGTTGGAAAACTGAAATCCGCTCCCTTTTGCACAGAGACAGCAAAGGCGTAAGGTAAAAAACTGATAATAGAAAGATTGTCTCCTGAGTCTACATCAAATTCCTCCTGCTGTGCTGCTCCTGCCAGAGGAAGGGAAGAATTAACCCCATTTTAATTGGGTGACCATGTGATTTCTTATCAAAATGGGACAATTCTGAGTCTGAGTGTGGGTGCTATTAATAATTATACCTAGATGACAGCCTTAAAACAAGTCACCCTAATTAAAAGAGCTATCCACTAGGACACCACCTTGCATCAAAAGGTCACTCCATTAGTCCTCCTCTCCAGCAGATAGTTATTTCAAGTCGCCCCTAGGCAGAGGCCAAGAGGGGGGCTGTTAAACTGAAGACTGTTAAAATGAATCAGCTCTAAGGCTTTTCCTTAAAAGACAGAAACTCCCGGGACAGGGTCTGGAGTGTAGACAGACTCCATACCTCTGAAATACAAGAGCAGGCAAGGGAATGGCTAAAACAATTCAGTCCCAAGAAATGGAGTCCTCTCCAATTCCCATTACAGTTGTGATCATGGAAGAATACAATCAATAGGAATCCTTTCCGAGAGTAGAATTGAAGGAAGCTAAATTGGCCAAAGAATTCCCTGTGAGGCAGGTGATTCTTGCTATTTCTAATTAGCAGAATGTAATACATCCTGTGGTACAGTCTCCATACTGCTTATTTACCCTTTCTTTTGCTTTCCTGTAGGAGTTACTCTATTTTCCCCTCTACCGTTTTATACTGACTATGTGGGGAGTGATCAGATTTGTAGTTTTGCCATACGTTGTCAGAGAGAACGAAAATTACTTAAAGGTCGTGGACTGGGAGCTAGACACAAAGAAAAAACAAGACAAATAAAATGAGTTAGACATGTGAAAATGCATTTACCTTTTGGAATGTGGATGAACGCATTTTCATGCATACGTAGAATAATTGCGTGTTATTAAGTGAGGGCATTTTAAAAACTGTATGGAAGAAGGGAAGCCCAGAGATGGACTTCAGAGTGTGGCTACTGGTTTTTGATGGCTCAGCGTTCATTCCTATCTTCTTGTAACAGCACTCTAATTTTCCTTCTGAGGAGCCACCCCTCCTCAACTTTAGTCTTGTCTGGAAGAAGGTCTATCTTCCCCCACCTCCACCACTCCATTGCCCAGTTCTGGGGCCGGATCTGTAACCCAGGCCTGGGCCGTCAGTGGCTCCCGTAGCTCACAGCCCAGTAATTGTGTCAGAGAGGAGCATGTGGCCCCGAAGATAAGGTCAAAGAAGCCCTCTTTCTCTGTTGGGATTGCTAACATTAAAAAGATAATTTAAATTGCCTTAAAAACATAACGTTAAAACTGAGCATGCTGGAAGATATAGCCTGAATGTGGAGTCAATACAGAGAGTGGAAGAGCTCAGAGAGGGAGACACAGAAACAGAGAAATTGACTTGAGCTCTTTGATCCAGGCTTTCCGAAACCTATCTTTGCACTTTTAGTTCCGGGAACCATTAAATTCTCCTCCCCTACCATTTTATTTATCTGATTTGAATTGGATTTTTGCCTAGTTCAACAGAAATAGTTCTGAGCAAACTCAGAACTTTAATGTTTTTTGGAATTTTTTATGGTGAAATTACTCAGGAACGAAGGATGGGAGAACAAGGCAGGGGAAAAGGGGTCGGTTCACATGAAAAACGGCTACCAAGGAAATGTTCTTTTCCTCAGTGGAGACACTGTTGTTCCCAACACCAGCTCTCTAGCTCCACAATCCAGGCTGGAGGGTTAGGACCATGTGTGGTAAACTGACCATCTTCTAGGACATAAATGATGGGGACATGTGGATCAGTCAGTGCCTATAGGAGAACTCAGCCATGTTTTCATTCTTGTATTGGTTCTTTTGCCAAAAAAAAAAAAGGCTGGGCATGGTGGTTCATACTTATAATTCCAGCACTTTGGAAAGCCAAGCTAGGAGGATCCATTGAGCTCAGGAGTTTGAGATCAGCCTGGGCAACATAATGAGACCCCATCTGTACAAAAAAAAAAAAAAAAAAATAGCTGGACATGGTAGTGCATTCTTGTAGTCCCAGCTACTTGGGAAGCTGTGTAGAAGGATTGTTTTAGCCCAGGAGGTCAAGGCTGCAGTGAGCTCTAATCATGCCACTGCACTATAGCCTGGGTGACAAAGTGAGACTTGGTCTCAAAAAAAAACAACCTCAATCCTTAAAGTGATTGTTTAGCCTGGTTGGTTTATTAGTAGGTAATACACAGCTTAGCTTTCCAATCTTGCGTTTTGTTTTGTGTCCTGGAGGCGTTTAACTGCTTCATCTTAAGTCCTAAGACTTGTATTCCCACCCACATCAGTGCCTTTCCATATCTTCTGCCTGGAATCAACACTCCACCTCCAGCCCCAGCCTTTCTGTGGGTAGCTCCTTCTCATCTTAAACTTAAATTTCACCTTCTTATAGCAGTCTTGTCTGACCACTCTGTCTAAAGTAGTCCCCTTTATTCTCTGCTAATCCTTTGTTTTCTTCTTCTTTTTCAAAACACTTTAAACTTTGTTTACCTGCTTTTTCTTTCTGTCTTGAAACTAGCTGGAAACTCCATGAGAGTAGCGATCTCTATGTCTGTATCAATCCTAATTTTGTCCCAAGAGTCCAACACTGTGCTCAGCTTTTACAGTAGAAACTCATAAGAATATCTGCTGAATATATTTAATGAATATTTTTAAAACAGCTGTGAGGAACATCATTGTTCATTCGTGGACAACTTCTCTTGAGTATATTTTTTCAAAGTAAATTTTTATTGAAATGTAATGTACAAAAGTGCATATTTCATTAATATGTTCAGATTTTGAAGTATATCTTATTCCCCAGAGGAGAATTTAGGGAAGGGAAAAGAGACAGTATTTCCCAAAGGAAGTGGAGGGAGGAGGAAGGGATGTTATCACTGGGATTAGCTGGGCTGAAGACTGGCTCTGAAATAGCCTGCCTTCTACAGATGTTTCTCCTAGCTAAAGGCCAAAACACTGTTTCCTTCCTGGGCTTCATATAGCCTGGAACCTCTAGTCCCTCAAGATCGGGAAGAGAGGGAAAATCAACTGTGAGTTACAGGAAAAGTAGGTAACATAGGTCAAGGTGTAGATTTTTCTGGCCTCCACGCTACAAAAACTAGAAAGGTATTTAGTTCACTAAGCTTTTAAAAAACGAATCTGCATCTGATTTAATGAAGAAGTTTCTGATGCCCTCTCTCTTATTAGATACAGGAAAAGGAAGCCCAGGATCACTGCTACTCTTCTGCTCGGTACTGGAAATCTATTCCAAAACAAAAAAAAAAAGACAGTTAAATGTATAAAGATTAGAAATGAAGAAACAAAACTGTTATTTGCAGATGGTCTGATCAATGGCATGAAATTTATTATAAACCAGGAACCATCTCATTTGTTTGATATTCACAATTAATCTCTATGTCGCAAGGAAAATAAGGCTCCGAAAGTCTGTATAAATACCCAAGAAGCTGTATAAATTATCCAAGATTGGTCAGCAGTCAGATTCAGAGACTGAATTTAAGTCCATGTGACAAGAAAAAAAAGTGGGAACATTCAGAGCCAAAGTGTGAATGGGAGAACCAGGAAGCCCCACCCATCCGTCCCTTCAACAGTGAACAAAATATGGTTCCATCCATTTATTCATTCAATGGTAGAAAACTTACTGTGTTAATGTGCAGCTTGCTGTCTTCCCTGCCCGGTGCTCAGCGCGAGGGACACCAAAATGCGGACGCAAGCCGTGAGCGCAATCCAGCGAGAGAATGGTAACCACGCGAGGAGACAGTGCTGTTGCCACTGAGCCTGCATAGCAGATGATGAATGCGGAAGAAACTGGGATATCAGCGATCGCTTCCGCAGTGGTGACGTCTGAGCCCAGTCTTAACAAGGAGAGGTAGGTTTTCTGAGGGAGGAGCTGGGCGCTTCAGGTAAGGGCAAAACCCTGCAACCCTGTGAAGGGTGGGACAGGCGGCTGAAATGAAGGACAGTGCCTGAGACTGGAGAAGTAGGAACGGCCCCAGAATCCCACTGTGAGCCATGCTTGGGAGTGTGGACAGTGGATGTAGCATCACCATAATGAGGTACAGACTCTCTTCAACTAAAAGTAGATGACTCCATCCCTGTCGGCTGAATGAGGCAGTAAACTGCTTTCTGTTCTTTTACTGTGTCTACACTCAGTAGTCTCGATTTCACTTCCACTGGCATGCTAATTTTATTATAAGGTACCACCAATCACAGCTTTTTAAGTGGTGTTACCAAAACTTGCCCCTATTCTCAACAAAACGGCTTTGGCAGCGGAGCCCGGTGGCTCCTACCTGTAATCCCAGCACTCTGGGAGGCCCAGGTGGGTGGATCACCTGAGGTCAGGAGTTCAAGACCAACCTGGGCAACATGGTGAAACCCCGTCTCTACTAAAAATACAAAAATCAGCTGGGCACGGTGCCATGCACCTGTAATCCCGGCTACTTAGGAGGTTGAGGCAGGAGAATCACTTGAGCACGGGAGGTGGAGGTTGCAGTGAGCCAAGATGGCACCATTGCACTCCAGCCTGGGCAACAGAGCGAGACTCCAGCTAAAAACAACAACAAAAACTGCTTTGGCATCTAACTGACTTGACTGTTACTCCCCACCTACTCATCTTTTCTCTGTGAGCACTGTGGCTTCATCACCAGGTTTATTGTTTCTGATCAGCTAAGGGGATATGATTGTTTCTGATCAGCTACGGGGATATGATTGTTTCTGATCACCTAAGGGGATATGGCTTCAGTGGAGGCAAAAGGTAAATCTGTTAGTTCAATACATATTTATGGAGCATTTACAGTGCTAGGAATACAACAGTGAATACAATATGGTTCCTACTCTCAAAGAGCTTACAGACTCGAGTTGACCAAAGAGGTAATAATAATAATGTTTAATACCAGAATCAGAATCTCAGATATTCCAGGATTTGCTGATTCTGATATTGTATGCTAAGCCTTGTTCCATATGCTTTGTATATGAACCCTTTAGTCATTCAATACTCTTGACAACCTTATGAGGCTGGTACTGTTGTTACCACCCTCACCCACTTTACCTTCCTTGCCCATTTCATCTTCCAGTTGGCTCAGAACCCAAGCAACCAGTGTCTGTGCTCTGACCTTCTTCACATTAGCTGCTTAATGACAATCTAATGTGATAACTGACCTGATATCAACACACTACTTTAGAAAAATGTCCAGGGAGCTACTGGCACCTACCATAGTCTTAGGGGTGAGGAAGCATGTTCTGAGAAAGTTGCTCGCTGGGCCTGGAAGCGGGAGGAGTTAGGTAGGTACAGAGGAAGGAGGGAAGCAATTTGGGGTAAGGATCCTAAGGCTGGAAACAGCTTGTCACTCAGAAGAGCTGCAGAGCATTTCGGAAGGCCAAAATGGGGCCAGGATGAGGGGGTGAGGGTGAGGGTGGGAAGGAGTAAAAATAAAGTTGGCAGTTTTAGATCTTAACATTTTACTGCTAGAAGAAATTGCATAGACAACGCAATAGAGCCAAGTTCCAGAAAATCCCGAATTTAAATATTACATCCCTTTTAAGGCATGCTGGCCTTTTTCCTTCAAACCAAAACCAGAATCATTTTTTGGATTTGTGGATTTACTTAGGTAATAAGTCTTACAAAAGTAGTTCTTATTAATTATGTGGAGTTTGATATTTAACGATTCATCTTTGTTGAAAGAAAAGTATGTTAAATTATATAACATCCCATAAATGAGTTAATAAAATGATTGAACTATCATTCTTATATTCAACATATGTTTTACTGAGCACTGCTATATATCAGGCCTTGTGTAGGACACTAGAGAATGCATCAGTGAAGAAGACGTGTGCTTGGGCTTGCAGTATGCATATTTCAGCAAATCCCGAACATCTTAGTCTGAAAAGCATGCTGTTCATACTTCTAGAATGTGTAAGAGTTTTAATCCAAACATCTAATTTTAGAAATGAAGAAAATGAAGAGGTTAAGTGATTTACCCAAGTTCATGCATTTCAGTTTAGAGACTCGACCCCGTGTCGCACGCCGGCGGGCCATTGCTCTCTCCAATAACACCCTACTCTCTCATATATTATGAACCACGGATTCGAGAGAATTGTTTGACAAGAAGTCAAGGAGTCTTGTAAGTCAGGATTCTCACTGGAATATTTCTTTAACGATCTCATATTATCCTTCACTAGTGAAATAATGGCCTACACGTGTCCAACATCGTCCTCTTTGCGAAAATGTTTTCACACTCATTATCTCATTTGAGCTTTGAGTGGCCCTATGAAGTAGATTCTGAAGATATTAATATCCACATTTTACAGATGCAAAGACTGAGTTTAGAGAGTTTCAGTGACATGAGCATGGTCACAAAGTGAAACCAGAGTAAGGGCAGACTCAGCTGCCCCAGGCCTCAATTCATGGAGGCCCTAAAACGTTACTGGAATTAATCAGGGATTCAGTATTATTTAACCCAGGTTTCTATTGACACTTCAACACAAGTGATGAAATGTAAATTAGTTCTACTCCCACTCAAGAGGGAAATGTCTTTGGATAGAAACGTAAAAACACTTCTAGGCCTACAGATTTATCTGTGATACATGCATGCATGTTTCTTCGTGCAATTAGAGTCCTGTCCCAATCCCAGAGAGACCAGAAGCTGGCACCTGAATTCTGAAACTGAACAATGTGTGGCATAGCTCGAGGAAGAAGATGTTTTTTAGACTATTAATTTCAATCCCTTTAGTATATCTCCTATCGTGGTCATCTAACTGGACAATTGAAATGAAAACTGAAGAGAGAACAAAAACTACAGAACAGTGGCAAATGTTTTATTGGTGTGAGAGCCAATATATAAATAACTAATACAGGAGAAACTTTAGAAACGTATTTCTGAGTAACCTGAAGGAGTCCCTAGAAACCCAGTAGCGCCCCCACAGGCAGACAAGCGACCTCATCAAGCAGCTCTCTGACACCACAGTCGGGTAAATCCACAAAGATGGGAAAAAACCAGCGCAAAAAAGGTGAGACCACCAAAGACCAGAACACCTCTTCTTCTTCAAGGGATCAAAACTCCTCAACAACACAGGATCACAACTTGACAGAGAAGGAGTGCAAAGAATTGACGGAAACAGGATTCAGAAGGTGGATAATAACAAACTTTTCGGAGCTAAAGGAACACATTCTAACTCAATGCAAAGAAACTGAAAACCTTGAAAAAAGGTTAGACGAAATGCTAACTAGAATAACCAGCTTAGAGAAGAACATAAACGACTTGATGGAGCTGAAGAACACAGCACGAGAACTACGTGAAGCAAACACAAGTTTTAATAGCCGAATCAATCAAGCAGAAGAAAGGATATCAGAGATTGAAGATCAACTCAATGAAATAAAAAGAGAAGGCAATACAAGAGAAAAAAGAGTGAAAAGAAATGAACAAAGCCTCCAAGAAACATGGGATTATGTGAAAAAACCTAATCTACGCTTGATCGGTGCACCCGAATATGACAGGAAGAATGAATCCAAGCTGGAAAACACACTCCAGGATATTATCCAGGAGAACTTCTCAAGCCTAGCAAGGCAGTCCAAATTTCAAATTCAGGAAATACAGAGAACTCCACAAAGATATTCCTCAAGAAGAGCAACCCCAAGGCACATAATTCTCAGATTCACCAGGATCGAAATGAAGGAAAAATGCTAAGGGCAGCCAGAAAGAAAGGTCAGGTCACCCACAGAGGGAAGCCAATCAGACTCACAGCAGATCTCTCGGCAGAAACCCTACAAGCCAGAAGAGAGTGGGGGCCAATATTCGACATCCTTAAAGAAAAGAACTTTCAACCCAGAATCTCATACCCAGCCAAACTAAGCTTCATAAGTGAAGGAGAAATAAAATCCTTTACGGACAAGCAATTGCTGAGAGATTTTGTCACCACCAGACCTGCCCTACAAGAGCTCCTGAAAGAAACACTAAGCATGGAAAGGAACAAGTACCAGTCACTGCAAAAGCAAACCAACTGGCAAAGACCAAAAATGCAATGAAGAAAATGAGTCAACTAATGAGAAAGAAAACCAACCAGTAACAAAATGGCAGGATCATATTCACACATAACAATATTAACATTGAATGTAAACAGCCTAAACGCCCCAATCAAAAGACACAGACTGGCAAAAAAATTTTTGCAATCTACCCATCTGACAAAAGGGCTAATATCCAGAATCTACAAAGAACTAAAACAGATATACAAGAAAAAACAAACAACCCCATTCAAAAGTGGACGAAGGATATGAGCAGACACTTTTCAAAAGAGGACATATATGAGGCCAACAAACATACGAAAAAAATGCTTATTATCACTGGTCATTAGAGAAATTCAAATCAAAACCACACTGAGATACCATCTCATGCCAGTTAGAATGGCGATCATTAAAAAATCTGGAGACAACAGATGCTGGAGAGGATATGGAGAAATAGGAACACTCTGACACAGTTGGTGGGAGTGTAAATTAGTTCAACCATTGTGGAAGACAGTGTGGCGATTTCTCAAGGATCTAGAAATAGAAATTCCATTTGACCGAGCAATCTCACTATTGGGTATATACCTAAAGAACTATAAATCGTTCTACTATAAAGACACATGCACACGTATGTTCATTGCAGCCCTGTGTACAATAGCAAAGACCTGGAACCAACCCAAATGCCCATCAATGACAGACTGGACAAAGAAAATGTTGTACATATACACCATGGAATACTATGCAGCCATAAAAAATGATGAGTTCTTGTCCTTTGTAGGGACTTGGACGAATCCGGAAACCATCATTCTCAGCAAACTGACCCGAGAACAGAAAGCAAAGCACCATATGTTCTCACTCATAGGTGGGTGTTGAACAATGAGAACACATGGACTCAGGGAGAGGAACACCACACACAGGGGACAGTTGGTGGGGGTAGGGGAGAGACAGTGGGGAGTGGGGAGGGAGGGGAGGGTGAGGAGGGATAACATGGGGAGAAATGCCAGATATAGTATGCACCTAAAGTAAAATAAATAAATTATTTTTAAAAAACATATTTCTGTGTATAGATTCTGCAAGTGATGTGTGAATACATTTTTGCTATTAAGGAATTACCATTAAGTGTTTAGATTAAAAAGTAAAGTTCACTTTTCACATACTACCAGTGGTCTTGCTATTCCTGTAGCACTTTCATAAAAACAATTTTTTTTAGAAAAAATACTTTGACCAAGCCTGTGTACCTATATCAAGCAAGTTATCTTTGCCCTTGGTGAGTGTCAGTGACTAATGCTTTCCAGTTACGAGCACTGGAAAAATTGTGAAACAAAGCGCAATTCCAGATAAGTAGAATATTCTGCTCTAGGTAGTGCCCACGGCGAATCTCCTATTTGAGCATAAAGAGAGATTTTATTTTATTAATTAACATAATCATCAATTTTCCCACCTCTTGCTAAATTAAAGGATATTAATTTGAAGGCACACAAGAATATCCAGGGGCTGGATCTTGCTCTTATGGCTTCTCTTCAGTGGCTGGGGCTCGGTTTTCCACTTTACAGTTTTTTGTTTTTTTTAACTCTAAGTTCCCCTTTCACTACTCTATATTTCCCACCCCTGTAAATGCCTATCATTCTGATAAACTAGACCACAAAACACTCATGTTTCACTTTACACTGTTTGCATTGGCGTGTAGAATGTTTCAAGCAATGTATTGGTTCTGTCTCCCCAGTTCGAAGCTGTTGGGCGCAGGGATCTTGCCTCATGCTTCGCCTGTCCCGCCGAGGGCTTCAAGCTGCACTGCATACCTAGCAGTTCAGGAGTCCCTCGAGGAATGTAGCCTTCCCCTCTCCCTTCTACAAAACTCAGAGAGACTCTTCAGTAGGCACATGCTCTCATCCAGCAGAAAAAAAAAATTTTTTTTTTTTTGAGTCGGAGTTTCGCTCTTGTTACCCAGGCTGGAGTGCAATGGCGCGATCTCAGCTGACTGCAACCTCCGCCTCCTGGGTTCAAGCGGTTCTCCTGCCTCAGCCTCCCCAGTAGCTGGGACTACAGGCGTGCACCACCACGCCCAGCTTTTTTTTTTTTTTTTTTTTTTTTTGTATTTTTAGTAGAGACGAGGTTTCACCATGTTGACCAGGATGGTCTCGATCTCTTGCCCTCGTGCACGATCCACCCGCCTCGGCCTCCCAAAGTGCCGGGATTATAAGCATGAGCCACCGCACCAAGCCTGCAGCAGAAATTAAGAGGTGGGCAACCATCCAGAGTACACACAGAGCTGCGACTCAGCCGGTTAGACTCAGGTCTCAGCCGACCCTCGGTGCCCTCGCTCTGCCGGCCTCCCTCTGCACAATCTCGCCAGCCTCTTCCCGACCCTGGTCCCCAACGTAGACGTTCCCTTGTCGTGTAGTTAGTACTCCAGCTGCACTCACTCCCCAGCTTCACTCCGTCACTCTTCCCAACCAGAAATCCCTTCTGTTTCACAGCTTTAACTCTATTAGCTCTCTCACTTCTCAAACTTCGTTTCCCTTTCCTACTGTAGGACTCACTATGACTGCCTCAGTTTCTCTTGTTGCTTCCGGAGGCATTTCATCCATTAGCAATGGATTCCTTTTTTTTTTTTTTTTTTTTTTTGAGATGGAGTTTCACTCTTGTTACCCAGGCTGGAGTGCAATGGTGCGATCTCGGCTCACCGCAACCTCCGCCTCCTGGGTTCAAGCACTTCTCCTGCCTCAGCCTCCCGAGTAGCTGGGACTACAGGCACGTGCCACCATGCCCAGCTAATTTTTGTATTTTTAGTAGAGATGGGGTTTCACCGTGTTGACCAGGATGGTCTCGATCTCTTGACCTCATGATCCACCCGCCTCGGCCTCCCAAAGTGCTGGGATTACAGGCGTGAGCCACCGTGCCCGGCCAGCAATGGATTCTTTAATAGTTGCTTTAATGATCAATACTTACACTTACATATAGATATTTCCTAGACTAGGCTATAAAATGTTTTCCTCCATCCATGCATGCAACGGGGACTTCTGTCCCATATAATTCTGTCTTATATGCTTAGATTTTTCCAATGTGTTCTCCATGCACATTTCATGGTCATTTGCTTCAGCTGTTGATATACAGAAACCAGTTTAACAGCTTAAAAGGTCAACTGAAAGAGGAACCAGTCACCCTGTGTACTCATTAAAAATAAGTGGAAGCATTATGGAGCTTTATTATATATCTTATACCAAGACTTTTTTGAAGGGGGAATGGAATGCAGGGCCAGGTGGGAGATGATCACCTGGGGTTATATTCGTAGCTACATCTGTTAGGATATTTGGGATTCCTCCATGTGAAGAGGCTAGAAACCCAGAACAAGAGTTTATACCAGGCTGGGATCTCTAGAGATAAGGATTATGTGACACGCTTTGTAGGCACAGAATCCAGGGGAATAATTATTGTAAGAGTTCAGACAGCTATTAAGAACCATGTTGAAAAATTAGACCAAGTGGAAAAGGAAAGAGATAGGCGCTGTCGAGCCAGAGTTCAGCTAAGGAAGCTGGTTAATGGTTAATATCAGCAGCTTCTCTATCTGTGCATTGCTTATGTCCACCTCAATTCCTCATCCTACGGTAGAGTTGGTTTTTAAATCTGAAAACTCAGGTGTGCCCTGAACTGATAACCAGCTGAGAAAATGCAGGGAAGAAAGTTTCGGGTGGGCAAGGTTAAAAATAACAGTAGAGCAAAGCAGAGGTACTGGGTTCTCTAGAAGGTGGCTGATGAAGGAACCTATTGTTATCAAAGCAAGTTTACCCAAGAGATCCCGAGACATTGCATTAGCAGACCAGGACACATGACTCTTTCTGAATTCTACCTCCAGTTTAGAACTACCTGTTAGATAGAGTTGACAGAAGTGAAAGAAAAGTTAAGAAAAAAATAAGACAGAAACTAAAGTAAAAAGAAAATATAAAAAGAAGGAACTGCATGTCTGCTCTAAGTGGTGCTTGGAGAGGAGGGAAAGAGATGAAACATGTTTTTCTGCTTCCCATGTCTCATTAAAATACAGGTGCTGTGGGCGAGGTATTCATCATCCCCTCCCTCAGTAAGCTCTGGGATTGCAGTCGCAGCTCTGCAGTCATGTCTGATGACACAGTCGGAAGATGGTTAGTGCACAGCAGGAGGTGAATGGGGTTCAGTTGGTCTTAAATATTCAGATCTGGTGCCCATCCAGGGATGGTGCTATGGAAAAATAATAGCTGGTAACTATTAAGAACGTAATATATTCCAGAGACTGAGCTAAACGTCTTAAGGGTATTTCCTCATTTGCTTCTCCTGTCAATCCAATTAGGCAGTTATTACTTTCTTCATTGTGCATGTGAGGACACTGAAGCTTAGAGAGGTTCAGTAATTTGTCCAAGGTACGCAGCCAGTAAGTAGGAGAGATTTTCCACCCCAGGCCTGCCTCCAGAGCTCTTGATGTCAATCACCTTGCTGTCCTAGGAAAGGTACTGTTAGCTCACATGGCTGAAAGGAAAGCTAATGCTACATTTTTCTTAACCCTGCAAGTTAAAGAGTTAAAAATAGAGGCGAGATGCTTATTTCCTTACACTCGTTCTTGCGTTTTTCTTCATTTCATCATGCATTGTACCCCATATCCAGGTGCCGGTCTTGTGCTTTCAGTCACATGCTGAGTTGTGTGGAAGGGCAAAGCAAGTTTATTTCAATGGAAGAGTGTTCATTCATCAAACTGACCGACCATTATACAACACCAGTACAGACGACACTACCAGGCTGTGGAGAGGGGTGTGCACGGTCCTCACTCTCAGGAAATTTACAACCGCCTTTGAAAGATAAGACATGCCTAGGCCAGGCGCGGTGGCTCGCGCCTGTAATCCCAGCACTTTGGGAGGCCGAGGCGGGTGGATCACGAGGTCAAGAGATCGAGACCATCCTGGTCAACACGGTGAAACCCCATCTCTACTAAAAATACAAAAATTAGCTGGGCATGGTGGCACGTGCCTGTAGTCCCAGCTACTCGGGAGGCTGAGGCAGGAGAATTGCTTGAACCCAGGAGGCAGAGGTTGCGGTGAGCCGAGATCGCACCATTGCACTCCAGCCTGGGTAACAAGAGCAAAACTCCGTCTCAAAAAAAAAAAAAAAAAAAAAAAAAGACATGCCTGTAAAAAGATAATCCAAGGCAGCAGATGATAAGCTCTGAACCACCAGCTCTTCAGGTTGGAGGAGGGAGAGCAGGCTTCTCAGCAGGTGGCCGAGGTAGAATTCCTGGAGGACAAGGCCGGTTCTGAAGACTGAGAGAGCTGTTTATTTTTGGGTAGTGGAATCATAAAATGAATCACAGAGAGAGGAAGTGAAAAGCGTGTTTGGGAACAGCCACAGCACCAGGTTGACTTTAGCTAGGTCCCCAAGTGGAAGCGTAGGAGATGGCGCAAAAGGCAAGCTGAAATTGGACTGTGCAGATCCTTGAAAACAATGCACAGCAGTTTCGATTCATTACGATAAATGAGATTCACAACATAAAACACCAGGCCTACATAGGCACTTAATAAATTCAGGAGGTTTGTGTGCAACAATGGCAGAAAGAGCTAGAGCTTTGGAAATAAGCTCAGCCTGAGTCAAATTCTAGCTCTGCTATTTACCAGCAGTGTGACCTTAGGCTACTTAGTTTGTCTGAGTTTCAGTTTATTCATCAGTAAAATGTGAATACTTCCCATCTCACGCAGCTGTAGAGCAGGGATCAGCAAATCTTTTTTGTAATGAGCCAGATCGTAAAGATTTTAGTCTATGGACCATGTAGTCTCTGCCATTATATGGTGAAAGCGCATTGACAATACGTCAACAAAAATGAGCATGGCTGTGTTCCAATAAGACTATTTACAAAAAGTCAGCTAGCTGAATTTGACCTTTGGCCCATAGTTTACCAATCTCTGTTACAGAAGATGAAATGAAATATCTGTAAGGGTTATTGCCGAGTTTAAAATGAGGAAACTGAGACCAGCCTTGGAAAATTAAATGCCAATTTATTAAGCTCCCGGACGAGGTTCCGTGGTCTGGCAAAGGAGGCCAGAGAAGTCCAGCTTGACTCCTCCTGGGGCAGTGGGGTTTTATAGGGAGTGAAGGCGTTCTGATTGGTTGTGGAGAAACAGGACGTGGACGGGGCAAGCTGCTATTGGTAGGTAGGCGGGATTTCCGGTGAGCAGGCCGCCCAGGGGGAGTGGGACCTGGGCAGAGCAAAATGCTATTGGGCAGGTTTGGGCTGGGCTTCTTTTAAATTTTGGTGGGATTTTCCAACGGCGGGCTAGGTGCCGGGTGCAGAGTTTAGTGTCGAGTGCAGATCCTGGTGTGGAGTTTCCAGGCGCAGAGAGGGATGGGCATGTCTGAGCTCCCGGTGAGGCAACCGGCCTTACAATATCTATAAAACATCTAGCACAAAATAGATTTCCAATATGCATTCCAACCTTTGACCATTCCTTTTGATCCCCCCTTGAAGAGGCTTCTATCTCCATTCCCACATGTTGTAGTGGAGACATGCATATATTATCACTTGTTTGTCTGTGGTGCTGGCCATCATATTGTCCCATAAAAGTGGATTTCAAAACCAATAGAGTTTTCGAGGTTCTTATTTGCTAAAGGCATACAGAAAAGGAACGATTGCTATTCATAATCTTACGTGAGAACCATGTCCAATTTCTGGGCTGACAGGTTATGAGGCAACATGCTCTGTTCCTTTTCCTCACTTAGGCTGTAAGAAAAAAGCACTGAAACTCCACACACTGAATATGGAATAGAACGGTGTAGGGAATTTGGAATGAAAGGGAGCCCCCTCACGGAGCTTTACAAAACTAGCTGAATTCTGTTTGTTTCACTATTCCAACTAGAATTCACCAAGGTGAACTTACCTTGTGAGCAGTTTACTCTTTCTGAGCCTCCCACGTTCTCTCTCTCTCTCTCTCTCTCTCTCTCTCTCTCTCTCTCTCTCTCTCTCTTTGAGACAGGGTCTCATTGTGTCCTCCAGGATGGAGTGCAATGGCATGATCATGGCTTACCGCAGCCTCGAACTCCTGCGCTCAATTGATTCTCCCGCCTCAGCCTCTTGAGTAGCTGGGACCACAGGTGTGCACCACTATGCCCAGATAATTTTTTTGTTTTTGGTAGAGACAAGAGCTCCCTATGTTGTCCAGGCTGGTCTCCAACTCCTGACCTGAAGTATCCTCCCATCTTGGCCTCCCAAAGCGTTGGGATTATATGCATGAGCCACCGTGCCTGGCCGTGTTACCTTATTTGGTCAATAACTGCATTGTGAGATAATTTTGCTCCTGAGGAAATTGAAAAACAAGTAGTTATGAATTGAGCTAAGGCTGCACTTCATAAGGCAAAGCAATTGAGAGAGAGCAGGCTAGGTGTTGGAGGTGGACACAGTGAAGAAGGCTCACCAGGGCCAATAGTGGGATGCTGTGCCAGGCCCCACAATTTTATATAGGACCTGTTGCCAACACCATAACACACTGAAATATAGTAAGATATCATCAGCCCTTCTCACTGAAGCCTCTCCCCCTGCAAAAGAGTTGTAATTGGGCTTGCTAAGCTCTAGACACAGCAGCCCTTCAGCTGGTAAGCCAAGCTAGCCAACAGGATGACCTAATGGCTCTTTACCAACAACACTGTCCATGGGAGTCACAGGACACTCATTTGCGACTGGCTCTATGTCATCCCCTCTCCCCTCGCCAGTAAATCACCTCGTTACTTGCTGATTGAGGCTTGTTGGCTATGGGACCACGTCCCGGGCTCTGCATTGCAGTAAATATACAGTCACCCGGGAATCTTCTGTCATCACCTAGGAATACTGGAAGCGTGAGGATAAGAAGTGAGCCCCACCATGCTGAGGAGGAGGAAACTGGTTTTTGTTCCATAGAGTAAAACCTCAATAAAGTGGCCATCTGATTTCTCTTTGAACCGTATAAATAATAGAATTTGTAAGGTAAATTAAGAGCAAAACCAAGATTACGGTATGAAGTATTTTATTAGCTTAAGAAAACAGACAGATCTGAAGCAAACTCAAGTACAAATCCTAAGGAGTCTTGTTCCTTAGAGCAAATTCTCAAACTCAGCCTCTACTTATTCTGTGAACAGGACTTTTTTTTTTTTTAACTGAATTTGAATCAAATACTGGCATTTCTCCAGGGGAAAAAAAAAAGTTAATGGGAAAATTTTCTTAGTACTATCTGTAATTATTTACCATGTACTTACACTAAATCTAGTGTGAGCACTGTTCTTTTAGTGAACATTTGACATGGCAGTCTTTTATTATATTTTTATTTTATTTTATTTTATTTTATTTTATTTTATTTTATTTTATTTTATTTTTGGTGAAGACTACTTTCACTTCAGACTGTTCCTTACCTGAACATGTTTTTGTTGTTCTGTTTTGTTTTGAGGTGGAGTTTTGCTCTTGTTGCCCAGGCTGGAGTGTAATAGCGCCATCTTGGCTCACTGCAACTTCTGCCTCCCGGATTCAAGCGATTCTCCTGCCTCAGCCTCCAAAGTAGCTGGGACTACAGGCATGTGCCAGCATGCCTAGCTAATTTTGTATTTTCAGTAGAGATGGGACTGCATCATGTTGGTCAGGCTGGTCTTGAACTCCCGACCTCAGGTGATCCACCCTCCTCAGCCTCCCGGAGTGCTGTGATTACAGGTGTGAGCCACCACGCCCAACCCTGAACGTGTTTAAGGACCAGTTAGATCAGTACTACTCACAGAGTGTTATCTAAGAACAACAGGCTAGCTAATATTTCATTATTCTTGAGCTTTAATGACAAAACAAATTTCCAACTTGAATACGGTTTTGCCAGATCAACCTCTTATTTACTTCACTCCGCAGGCCATTAGAATTAGAATTTTCTCTCCATGGCTGACCCCTGTTCTAAAGAAGTAGACCTTCCACCTGGTCTCAGGATCTCTCCTGATGGATCTCCAGGATATTCAGCATCCAGTTACCTCCCTCTGATGCTGATTTCTTATAATCCTTATCATAGGACCAACTCCCCTGTGAGCCTTGTCTTTATGTAAGGGACCTAACCTGGGAAGCTAGCAGACAAGAACTGGTTAGAATTGCTAAATATGTTGGCTAGACATGTTGGCCAGGAAGAATTAGGTCTGCCACATTTAGGTTGGAATCTTCAATTGATTTGGGTCCAAGTTTTTTGGTGGTGTTTGTTTGTTCGTTTTTAATTCTCAGTTTCTCAATTTTCTTGTCCAGGCCTCACCAATAGGCTTGCATGTGACATGAGCAGCCCTGTCCCTGAAGATCCTGTGTGTGCTCTGGGCATCTCAGCCTCCTAACTACTATGGAGAATTGGGGAAAATGAAATGGATGTCCAGGTGTCTCTAGTGGGGCCCATTCTGGGTCCCAGAAGCCAGTAGGGCGACCGATCACCCTGGGTTGCCTGGGACTGAGGAGCTCATGGGAAAACTGGTAAAGTCCTGGGTAAACAAGGCTCAGTTGATCACTTTGCTGGTTAGAAAGGACTATAACCTTGTCCGTAATTGAGGTTCAGAGTTCTACTGAGGTATCTAAAGAACTGGAGAACCCTGAGGGATGCAGGACACTGGGGACTCTCAGGGGACTCTCAACTGGTCCCCCGAGAGTAGATGACCAGGAATAAAGAAATGTATTGAAGTTGGGTCAACCGAGCAGTAGCATCTGGAGTTAGAGGAGCAGGGGCTCCCGGCCTAATGCCCAGTGGTTGTTATTGCTACCCTTCCATGCAGTCCCCCTTTGTTCCCACGGTACCTGTGAGCTCTGAGAGGGTAAAGCAGTGGTAGAAACGCTATAGAATGATATCTAACAGCCCATGTGGCACAGCTGAGGGAGTCCTCTCGGAAAGAACTGGACACGTTGATGTACTGGCCAGAGAGAAGAGGGCACAGGAGACTGGGAGAAAGAGGTGTCAAGAGAAGGACAGAAGTGGCAAGGCCAGCACCGGAAATGATAAAAGTCACAGTGGGCAACAGAGGAGAGGATCCACAGAGCCCCTGATTATGCGTGAGGAAGAGATCACCAAAACCTGATGGCTCCCCGAAATTACGTATTTCTGGGAATTCTCAGAAATAGCTGGAGAATTGAACACTGAAAAAATAAAAGCCTACTTACTGATCAGTAGTTATGGGCAGCATAAAAAATTGAAATTTGGATTATTCCTGCAAACATGATCCTGGGCTATAATTACATAAAACTGCCTAGTAAACACACGGGCTATAATTACATGAAACCATTTTATGTAAATTTCTATTAAAATAAATGTACATAGAGAAAAGCACACTGATCACAGGTCCATGGCTCACTGAATTTTTTCAGAGAGAACGTACCTGTGTACCCGAGATCTAGATCAAGAAACAGAACATTAATATCACCCCAGAGGCCCACCTCATGTCCTTCCCGGTCACTGCCCCCTCCCAAAGTTAGGAAGTATCCTGATTTATAACAACATACAATAGTTCTTGTATTTGTCTGTTTTTGAACTTTATATAGATGGCAACATATATAACTCTTTCATTTGCCTTTTTTCACTCAACTTTATGAGATTCATTTTTATTGTTATGTGAGGTTATAATTTATTTTTTGTTATTCCTGTATGGAAACTCATTATGAAAATACCACTATCTATTTATCCATTCTACTTCTGTTGGGCATTTGTGTTATTTCCAGTTTGAAGCTCTTGTGGATAGTGTTGCCATGGACATTCTGCTACGTGAAATTTGGTAAATACATGATGCATTTCTGCTTGTTATACACCTAAGAGTGGAAATGCCGTGCGTAGGGCATAGGTATGCTCAGCTTTGAAAGATACTGCCTAACGGTTTTCTGAAGTGGTCATGCAATTTATATTCCCCCAAACAAGGTTTGAGAGTTTCAGTCGCTTTACGTCTCTTCAACACTATCTTTCTTTCATTTTGGACATTCTAGTCGGTGTGAATTATACATAAAACTTTTAAGTTTGGCCGGGCGCGGTGGCTCACGCCTCTAATCCCAGCACTTTGGGAGGCCGAGGCGGGTGGATCACGAGGTCAAGAAATCGAGACCATCCTGGTCAACATGGTGAAACCCCGTCTCTACTAAAAATACAAAAATTAGCTGGGCATGGTGGCACGTGCCTGTAGTCCCAGCTACTCGGGAGGCTGAGGCAGGAGAATTGCTTGAACCCAGGAGGCGGAGGTTGCGGT